>CAUYLG010050208.1:0-44107 GCA_963573385.1 Cacajao melanocephalus | reverse complement strand
TGTCTGATTGCTCTGGCTAGGACTTCCAGTACTTTGTTAAGAGGAGTGGTAAGAGTGCGCATCCTTGTCTTGTTCCAGTTCTCAGAGGGAATGCTTTCAACTTTTCCCCATTCAGTATTATGTTGGCTGTGGGTTTGTCATAGATGGCTTTTATTACATTGAGGTATATCCCTTGTATGCTGATTTTGCTGAGAGTTTTAATCATAAAGGGATGATGGATTTTGTCAAATGCTTTTTCTGCATCTATTAGGATGATCATGTGATTTTTATTTTTAATTCTTTTTATGCGGTGTATCACATTTATTGACTTGCATATGTTAAATCATCCCTGCATCCCTGGTATGAAACCCAGTTGATCATGGTGGATTATCTTTTTGACATGTTGTTGAATTCGGTTAGCTAGTTTTTTTTTTTAAGGATTTTAGCATCTATGTTCATCATAGATATCAGTCTGTAGTTTTCTGTTTTAGTTATGTCTTTTCCTGGCTTCAGGGTGATGCTGGCTTCATAGAATGAATTAGGGAGGGTTCCTTCTTTGTCTATCTTGTGGAATAGTGTCAAAGGACTGGTACCAATTCTTCTTTGAATGTCTGGTAGAATTCTTCTGTGAATCCATCTGGTCTCTACTTTTTTTGTTGGTAATTTTTTTAATTACCATTTAAACCTCACTGCTTGTTGTTGATCTGTTCAGGGTAACTAATTCTTCCTGATTTAAGCTAAGAGTGTTATATTTTCCAGGAATTTATCCATCTCTTCTAGGTTTTCTAGTTTGTGTACATAAAAGTGTTCATAGTAGCCTTGAATAATCTTTTGTATTTCAGTGGTGTCAGTTGGAATATCTCCTGTTTTGTTTCTTAATTAGGTGATTTGGATTTTTTCTCTTTTCTTGGTTAATCTTGCTAATGCTCTATCAATTTTATTTATCTTTTCAAAGAACCAGTTTTTCATTTCATATATCTTTTGTAATTTTTTTGTTTCCATTTCATTTAGTTCTGCTCTGATCTTGGTTATTTCCTTTCTTCTGCTGGGTTTGGGTTTGGTTTATTCTTGTTTCTCTAGTTTTTTCAGGTCCTACCTTACAGTGTCAGTTTGTGCTCTTTCAGTCTTTTTGATGTAGGTATTTAGGGCTATGAACTTTCCTCTTTAGCACCGCCCTCAATGTATCTCAGAGGTTTTGATAGATTGTGTCATTACTGTCATTCAGTTTGAAGAATTTTTAAATTTCCATCTTGATTTTGGTTTTGACCCAGTGCTCATTCAGGAATAGGCTATTTAATTTTCATGCATTTGTGTGGTTTTGAAGGTTCCTTTTGGAATTGATTTCCAGTTTTATTCCACTGTGGTCTGAGAGAGTGCTTGACATAATTTCAATTTTCTTAAACTTAATGAGGCTCATTTTGTGGCCTGTCATATGGTTTATCTTGGAGAAAATTCCATGTGCTGTTTAATAGAATGTGTATTCTGTGGTTGTTGAATGAAATGTTCTGTATATAGCTGTTAAGTCCATTTTTTCCAAGGTATAGTGTAAATCCATTGTTTCTTTGTTGACTTTCTGTCTTGATGACCTGTCTAGTACCCTCAATGGAGTATTAAAGTTCCCCACTACTATCGTGTTGACGTCTATCTCATTTCCTAGGTCTATTAGTAATTGTTTTATAAATTTAGGGGCTCCCATGTTAGGCACAAAATGTTTAGGATTATGATATTTTCCTGTTGGACAAGGCCTCCCTCTTTGTCTATTTTAACTGCTGTTGCTTTAAAGTTTGTTTTCTCTGATATAAGAATAGCTACCTCTGCTTGCTTTTGGTGCTCATTTTCATGAAACACCTTTTTCCACCCCTTTATGTGAGTCGTTATGTGTTAGGTGGGTCTCCTGAAGGCAGCAGATAGTTGGTTAGTGAGTTCTTACCTATTCTGCAGTTCTATATTTTTTAAGTAGAGCATTTAGGCCATTTGCATTCAATGCTATTAGTATTAAGATGTGAGGTACCATTGCATACATTGTGCTCTTTGTTGCTTGTGTACTTTGGTTTTTTTGTTTTTGCTTTTTAACTTGTATTTTTGTTTTACAGGTTCTGTGTGATTTTTGCTCTAAAGAGGTTCTGTTTTGATATGTTTCCAGGATTTGTTTCAAGATTGGGAGCTCCTTTTAGCAGTTCTTGTAGTGGTGGCTTGGTAGTGGTGAATTCTTTCAGCATTGATCTGAAAAAGACTGTGTCTTTCCTTCATGTATGATGCTTAGTTTCACTGGATACAAAATTCTTAGCTGATAATTGTTTTGTTTGAAGAGGCTGAAGATAGTGCCCCAATCCCTTTTAGCTTGTAGGGTTTCTGCTGAGAAATCTGCTGTTAATCTGATAGGTTTTCCTTTACAGGTTACCTGCTGCTTTTGTCTCACAGCTCTTAAAATTCTTTCCTTCATCTTAACTTTGGATAACCTGATGACAATGTGCCTAGGCAATGATCTTTTTACAGTGAACTTCCCAGGTATCCTTTGCACTTCTTGTATTTGGATGTGTAGGTCTCTAGCAAGGCCAGGAAAGTTTTCCTCAATTATTCCTTGATTTAGAATTCTCTTCTTTCTCAGGAACACCGATTATTCATCAGTTTGCTTGTTTAACATAATCCCAGACTTCTTGGAGGTTTTGTTTATATTTTCTTATCCTTTTTTCTTTGCCTTTGTTGGATTGAATCAATGTGAAGACCTTGCCTTCAAACTCTGAAATTCTTTCTTCTACTTGTTCAATTCTATTGCTGAGACTTCCCAGAGCATTTCACATTTCTAAAAGTGTGTCCAAAGTTTCCTGAATTCTTGATTGTTTTTTCTTTGAGTTATCTATTTCCTTGAGTATTTCTCCCTTCACATCTTGTATCGTTTTTTGGATTTCCTTGCATAGGGCTTCACCTTCTTCTGGTGCCTTCCTGATTAGCTTCCTAACTAACCTCTTGAATTCTTTTTCAGATAAATCAGGGATTTCTTCTTGGTTTAAATCCATTGCTGGTGAACTAGTGTGTTTTTTGGGGAGTGTCAAAGAGCCTTGTTTTGTCATATTTCCAGAGTTGGTTTTCTGATTCCTTCTCATTTGGGTAGGCTTTCTCAAAGGGAAGGTCTAGGGGTGAAGGCTGTTGTTCAGATTCTTTTGTCCCATGGGGTATTCCCTTGATGTAATACTCTCCCCCTTTTCCTATGGATGTGGTTTCCTGTGAGCCAAACTGCAGTGATTGTTGTCTTTCTTCTGTGTCTAGCCACCCAGCAAGTCTACCCAGCTCCAGGGTGGTATTGGGGGTTGTCTGCATAGAGTCCTGTGATGTGAACCATCTGTGGGTCTCTCAGCCACGGATACCAGCACCTGTTCTAGTGAAGGTGGTGGGAGCATGCATGGACTCTGTGAGGATTCTTAGCTTTTGTGGCTTAACACTCTATTTTTGTGCTGGATGGCCTCCTGCCATGAGGTAGCGCTCTCCAGAGAGCATCAGCTGTGGTAGCATGGAGAGGAAACAGCGGTGAGCAAGACCCTAGAACTCCCAAGATTATATGCCCTTTGTCTTCAGCTACCAGGGTGGATAGGGAAGGGCCATCAGGTGGGGGCAGGGCTAGGAATGTCTGAATTCAGACTCTCCTTAGGTGGGTCTTGCTGTGGTTGTTGTGGGGGATGGGGGTGAGATTTATAGGTCACTGGAGTTGTGTACCTAGGAGGATTATGGCTGCCTTTGCTGACTCATGCAGGTTGTCAGGGTAGTAGGGGAGAGCCGGCAGTCACAGGCCTCACCTAGTTCCTGTTCAAACCAAAGGGCTGGTCTCATTCCCACTATGCATGCCCCCAACAAGAGCCCTGAGTCTGTTTCTAGGTGGTGGGTGAACTGGGCTTGAGAACTTGCCCCAGGCTACCTGCCTCCCAGCTGCAAAAGAAAAGGACTTGGTTCTTCCCCTGCCTGTGGAGTTTGCATAACAGATCCATGCCCTCCCCTGAGTTCTGGTAAGGAGGCTTCTCACCCTGTTCAGATTGTTATAAAGTTCAGCTGAAGATTACCTTCTCCCTGTGGTGTTCCTCCCCCCAACCCCACACCTCTGGCTGCCCTCCCCATGGATCCCTGTGGTACCAGGCAGGAATAGCCTGCTAGGGGACCCAGTGAGCTCCCAGGGCCTTTGCGCTGCTTCCTCTACCCCTGTATTTCACTCAGCTCTCTAAATTGACTTAGCTCCAGGTAAAATTGGAAACTTCTCCCACAAACAGACCTTCAGTTTCTCCATTGAGGGTGTAAGTTTAGGACAGGAGGCTCTCCCTTTCCCACTTCTGCAGTTGGGTCACTCCCAGTATTTGGACTGTCTGCTAGGTCCTGCAGGAACAGTCTGCTTCCTTCAGAGGGTCTGTGGGTCTTCTCTGGATTCCTGGTTTGTTCTTGAAGTCAATCTAGAGCTAAAATTCCATATTCTTTTACTCAAAAGAAAAGAACTCTCAGAACAGGAATACATTGAACTTTTCACATTTCAATATAAACCAGTAACAGATATGCTATTTCTTATGAATGTTCATGAAGCCAGAAATGTACTGGGTGCATTAAACTCAATCTCAATGTCACCAGCAAACTGACTTCATTCCTCACTCTGTTGGTCACAAAGAAAAAAGACAATCAGGTTTTATTCACTGGCCCAAATTGGAGAAGGAGAGACTCTTGCTCTAAATGACCCTTCTTCCTGAACAATAAAAGGCATGAGGTTTTTAAGGATTGGGTACCAGGAAGGAGAGAAATGTTAGCATGTGCAGGAGGGGACTCCAGACATGCAGGCTCAATTCATAAATGTATGTCTTCATACAACCCCTGTACACAAAATGGCAAAAATTATCTTTAAGGGAAGAGAATTTTCACATTATAATGATATGTTAATGATGTAAAGGCTACTAGGGGTCATCTATTCCAGTTTTTGCCAGTTTGGGGGTCTTATCTTCTTTGGTATCTACTCAGGAGTCAAAAAGCTCTGGCACCATCCCAGGCCATCTGGTTTCCTTAAGCAGCTATGCCTATAAATAAAGGGACTGAAGAAAAACAGTAAGAAAGAGAACTTTCTCAGTTATTTCATCAGGGCTGCCCTGGTAACATCAGCACAGTGCTGCATCCAAAATACAAATCTAAGTATATAAACCACTAAAAAATAATGCTAGTTTTTATTGAAGGTCTCTGGAGTTAGTAGTATAGGGGAATTGCATTGCATAACATAAAGCCAGGCTCACTTCCTTAAAAATCTTAACAAACTCAAAGTTACCGATAAAGGCAGCTGTCCTCTCCCCTCCCTTCTTTCCATAAATTCTCCCATCCTACCTCCTAATCCCATCCCATACTAATTCTCTTTACATCTTTACTTCTCTCTTCCCTTCCTTACTCTCTTTAGAAGGTTATATAGTTTGGCTCTGTGTCCCCACCCAAATCTCACCTTGAATTGTAATGCCCATAATCCCCAGATGTCAGTGGCAGGACCAGGTGGAGGTAACTGAATCATGAGGGCAGTTTCCCCCACACTGCTTTCGTAATAATAAGTCTCAGGAGACCTGATGGTTGTATAAGGGTCTGGCATTTCCCTTGCTTGCATTTCTCTCTCCTGCCACAGTGTGAAGAAGGCCATGTCTGCTTCCCCTTCCACCTTGTAAGTTTCCTGAGGCCTCCCTGGCCATATGAAACTTTATAAATTACCCAGTCTAGGGTATTTCTCCATAGCAGCATGAGAATGGACTAATATGGAAGGGAAAGAAAGACTAAGGTTTGCATATAATGATCTGTGCACCCTTATCTGAAACTTTTGGAGCCAAATATATTCAGAACTTGTAATTTTCCCAATTTTATGGTTAATATAATGCATATACTGCATATTATATTCAGAGTTTGGAGAAGCATTCTGAAATCAAACACATTAATATTTGTGTAGTGAAACGTATGAATATTCATATGCCCTCATAATTATATCAGATAAATAAATATTCCATGTAGACTATACAAGCTCATATCGGTTTTATACCAAATGAATTCACCAGAAAAGAAAAGAACTTTTTGTTTTCACAGCTTTGGGGGATTCAAATTTTCTATACTTCTAAATTATTATTTTTTCTTTTGTTCCTATTGCATTTTTCACTAATAGTCAAGCAAAGTTATTAAGAATGATGGAACCAGGGTCAAGTGTGGTGGCTCACACTTGCAAACCTAGCACTTTGGGAGGCCAAGGCAGGTGACTTACTTGAGTCCAGGAGTTCAAGACCAGCCTGGGAAACATAACAAGACCCCATCTCTATTAAAAGAAATGAAAAAAAAAAAAAAAGGAATGACGGAACCAGGCTGTCAACAGGATGGGTGATTCACTGAACACCTGCCATGTGCTGGGCACTGTTCTAGGCTCTGTACATGATGAACAAGATACACAAAAGTCCTTCTCTCATGGAGCTTGCTCATATACTGGGCATGGGGAAGACATAATAAAGAAGGAAACCAATGAAAATATAATCTAAGATCAGGTAGTTAAAGAGGCAATGAAAAAATTAATAAAGCTGGGAAAAGGTATAATGAAGAGTGATGGGGTTGGGTGGTCAAGGGGCACCTCTCTGGGGAGGTAGAACTTGAACCGGATTGAATGGTAGGATGGAGTGAGACTTGGGACTTTCTGGAGGAAGAGGATTGCAAGCTGAGGGAACAGCAAGGGCATTGTTGGGGCAGGGGTGCTGCTTGAGGAAGCCATTGTGGTGGAGGGCTCTAAGGAATCAGAAGAGACAGGGAAAGAGAGGTCAGAAGAAAGTCATGGGATTTAGCGTGGCTCTTAAAATCTCATCGCAATAGAATGGGCCAGGTGACCCGAGCCATTGCTGGCTGTGAGTGATGGGAGGAAGGCAGCCAGGCAATGACAGCTGAGAGGTGTAAGTCAGGCAGGGAATAGACTCAAGTTGCAAGGGGCCGCCATGCCTACAGCAAGGCCTGGTGGAGTCTCGAAACAAGCAGTGACGCGATCTAGAAGGGCAGGAGCAGCACAGGCTGCAGAGGGCAGAACTGCTGTCCTGAGGAGGACATGGCAGAGAAAGAGCAAATAGACATAGCGTTGCGGGGCTGTCGAACAAAATGAAGTGTTGGCTGTAGGACAGGGAGAATCCGTTGTCCAGAAGTGAGCTTTGGGACAGAACAGGCCTGGCACTCTGGCAGAAATTCATTCTAAGTTAACTAAATATTTAATTTCCTTCTAACCAAAGCTGGAATCAGTCCTGCTAGCTGGAACAGAGGGAACTGATGGGAGGCTGGGAATTTGGAGATAATCAAAAACTTCCCTTCCTGTTTCTAAGTTTAAGGGTAGAGTTTCTTAACATTTTGCTCTTCTGCATATCTAAATAATTCTGAAACAGTCATGGAGCCCTAGGAAAACCAGAAAAAGTACTCTGCATCTACTAATGAAAAATAATATTTGATACTACAGGAAGGAAACAGCTGTGGTAGTGAACATAGCAGGATAGATGGATTCTTAAAAAGAGTTCTGCTGGCCCATAATAAATGAAAGCTAAGGAAAGGAAAAGCCTTGCCAGCGCAGAGAAACAATGATGCCCCCAGAATCATTGTTAGCAATAACAGTAAGAAACCTACTGTTATAATGACCATTACTATTAACTTCCATTTGTTGAATCACCACTATTTTCCAGGCACAGATCTAGGCACTTCACTTGATTTGCCAGCCTGATAGCCATGGAGAAGTGGAAGGGCTGGTAGGTTGTGTTATTTATTGCTACTGTTTACTGTTTACCCTGAGTGTGGACCCAGTTGAGAAATAAGTCCCCAGGATCACACCAATTTAGATTAAAATGTCAGTTTTAAGCCTGAAAAACAGAACTAGAAAATATGACTTGGATTTGTTGTCAAGCGTGCTACCTAATGTACCTTTCCAAAAAGGAAGACTTTCCTCACAATAACAAGACCTACTCCTATAAGCTTAGTTTACAGCAAGAAAAAAAAAAAAGTCCACATTCTTCAGGAGAGATAGAGAGGGAGAGGGAAAGGAAAAGAGACCAAACAAGCAAACTACCCAATCAATAAGTGACTCCTTGTTCCAATGAGCAAAGTGAGAAAGGGAAAAGATGGAAAAGTTCCTCTGTCACTTTTTTCCTTAAGAAGTGGAGGGCAAATTCCCCTCTTTGTATGGAAGAGTATATGGAAGAATTGGGACAAATAACATTTTGGTCTTATTGTATCCATTTTCAAAGACAGCTCAACTATAGTTCTGAAGTGTAAGTAACTTGACCAAGTCATAGACCTATGAGATAAACGAGAACTCAGGATTTGAATTCAGGTCAGTCTGACTCAGAAGTCCTAATTCCAGCGAGGTGCGGTGGCTCATGCCTGTAATCCCAGCACTTTGGGAAGGCGACGCTGGCAGATCACAAGGTCAGGCATTCGAGATCAGCCTGGCCAACATGGCAAAATCCTGTCTTTATTAAAAATGCAAAAATTAGCTAGGCATGGTGGCGGGTACCTGTTAACCCAGCTATTCAGGAGGCTGAGGCAAGAGAATTGATTGAAACCAGGAGGGAAAGGTTGTAGTGAGCCAAGATCACACCATTTCACTCAAGCCTGGGCAACAGAACAAGACTCTCTCTCAGGGGAAAAAAAAAAAAAGTCCTAATTTTGGGGCATCCCAAGATGGCTGAATAAGAGGCAGCTCCGGAAAACAGCTCTCAGCAAGAGAGATGCAGAAGCAGAGTGGTCTCCACAATTCCAAACGAGGTACCAGGTTCATTTTGTGGGTCTGGTCGGACAGTTGGTATAAACCAAATATGGCAAGTTGTGGCAAGGTGGGGCACCACCCCACCCAGGAGGAGCAGGCAATTGACTGGAGGACTGGGGGATCTCCCCCTCTGGGACTTCAGTTCGGATGCAGCGCTCTACCCAAGCCCTCTGCAACCCACAGAACAGGAGATCTTCGCCAGGCTGAAAAGCCTTAGATAGCTACCTGAACAGGGCAGAACAGCAACTTCAGCCCTGGGGCTGTCAGCATAGATCTAGGCAGAAGCACTGGGTGACGCCCAGAAAGCCAAAAAGCCAGTGGGACGGAGCTACCCGCCCCCTAGTAAGAAGGGGAACGGAATGCAGGGAAACAGCCCAAACGGCAAGATGGGTCCCCCTGCCACCGCACAAAGCCCAGCAGACAAAAAAACTCTCACTCCAGAGTTTCCCACCCAGAACGTCAGTCAGAGTGACCAAGAATGCTCCAGCTCGGTGGGCGGAAGGGAAGCAGCCATTACAGAAACCGGCCTAATTTTCCTGAGTAAGTAAAAGCAGTAGCAGCTTCACTGAATCTGTGGCAGCCCAGCAGCGCCTCCGCAGGCAGACAAAGGAAAGGCTGCCTCCCCAAGCAGCTACCTGAGATCAAAAACTATATAAATCCAAGAGATGGGGACAAAGCAGAGCAAGAAGAATGAAACCATCAAAAACCAGAATGTCTCTCCCCAGCCACGAGTTCATGACTCCTCACAAGCAAGGAAACAAAGCAGGATGGAGAACAAATTTGATGAACTGACAGAAGCTGGCTTCAGAAGATGGGTAATAACAAATTTCTCTGAGTTAAAGGAACATGTTCTAACCCGATACAAATAAACTAAAAACCTTGAAAAAAGGTTAGATGAAATGCTAACTAGAATAATCAGCTTAGAGAAGAACTTAAACGACTTGATGGAGCTGAAAAACACAGCACAAGAACTTCATAAAGCATACACAAGTTTCAATAGCCAAATAGATCAAGCAGAAGAAAGGATATCAGAGATTGAAGATAAAATCAATGAAATAAAATGAGAAGGCAAGAAAAGAGAACAAAGAATGAAAAGAAATGAACAAAGCCTTCAAGAAATATGGGATTACGTGAGAAGACCTACGCCTGATCAGTGTACCGGAAGATGTTGGGGAGAATGAATCCAAGCTAGAAAACACTCTTCAAGATATTATCCAGGAGAACTTCCCCAACCTAGCAAGGCAGGCCAACATTCAAATACAGGAAATGCAGAGAACACCACAACGATACTCCTCTAGAAGAGCAACCCCAAGGCACATAATCATCAGGTTCACCAGGATTGAAACGAAGGAAAAAATACTAAGGGCAGCCAGAGAGAAAGGTCGGGTCACCCACAAAGGGAAGCCCATCAGACTCACAGCAGATCTCTTGGCAGAAACCCTACAAGCCAGAAGAGAGTGGGGGCCAATATTCAACATCCTTAAAGAAAAGAACTTTCAACCTAGAATTTCATATCTAGCCAAACTAAGCTTCATAAGTGAAGGAGAAATGAAATCCTTTATGGACAAGCAATTGCTGAGGGATTTTGTCACTACCAGACCTGCCCTGCAAGAGCTTCTGAGGGAAGCACTAAACACAGAAAGGAAAAACCAGTACCAGCCACTGCAAAAAAGAACGAAATAGTAAAGACCAATGTTGCAATGAAGTAATTACACCAACCAAAGGGCGAAACAACCAACCAGTAATAAAATAGCAGGATCAAATTCACACATTAAATGTAAATGTACTAAATGCCCAATCAAAAGACACAGACTGGCAAATTGGATAAAAAGCCAAGAACCATCGGTGTGCTGTATTCAGGAAACCCACCTCATATACAAAGACACAGAGACTCAAAAAAGGGATGGAAGAAGATTTACCAAGCAAATGGAGAGTAAAAAAAAAGCAGGGATGGCAATCCTAGTCTCTGATAAAACACACTTTAAACCAACAAAAATCAAAAGAGACAAAGAAGGGCATTACAAAATGGTAAAAGGATCAGTACAATAAGAAGAGCTAACGATCCTAAATATATACACACCCAACACTGGAGCACCTAGATACATAAGGCAAGCCCTTAATGACCTACAAAGAGACTTAGACTCCTGCCAAATAATAGTGGGAGACTTTAACAGTCCACTGTCAATATTAGACAGATCAATGAGACAGAAAATCAACAAGGAAATCAAGGACTTGAATGCAGATCTGGACCAAGGGAACTTAATAGACATTTACAGAACTCTTAACACAAATCCACAGAATATACATTCTTCTCAGCACCACATCGCACTTACTCTAAAATCAACCACATAATTGGAAGTAAATCACTCCTCAGAAAATGCAAAAGAATGGAAATCATAACAGTATCTCAGACCACAGTGCAATCAAATTAGAGCTCTGGATTAAGAAACTAACTCAAAACTGAAAAATTTCATGGAAAATGAACAACTGGCTCCTGAATGTAGACTGGATAAATAATGAAATGAAGGCAGAAATAAAGATGTTCTTTGAAACCGAGAACAAAGACACAACATACCAAAATCTCTGGGATACATTCAAAGAAGTGTCTAGAGGAAAATTCATAGCAATAAATGCCCACGAGGAGCAAGGAAAGTCTAAAATCAACACCCTATCATCAAAATTGAATGAGTTAGAGGAGCAAGATCAAAAAAACTCAAAAGCTAGCAGAAGACAAGAAGTAACTAAGATCAGAGAACAACTAAGGGAGATAGAGACACAAAAAACCCTTCAAAAAAATCAACAAATCCAGGAGCTGGTGTTTTGAAAAGATCGACAAAATAGATAGACCACTAGCCAGACTAACAAAAAAGAAAAAAGAGAAGAATCAAATAAATGCAATAAAAAAACAATAAAGGGGACATCACCACCAATTCCACAGAAATACAAACTACTATCAGAGATTACTACAAACAAGTCTATGCACACAAACCAGTAAATCTGGAAGAAATGGATAAATTCTTGGACACTTGCACATTCCCAAGACTAAACCAGGAAGAAGTTGAATCCCTGAATAGACCAATAACAAGGGCTGAAGTTGAGGCAGCAATTAATAGCCTAACAACTAAAAAAAAACCCAGGTCCAGATGGGTTTACAGCCAAATTCTACCAGACTTACAAAGAGGAGCTGGTACCACTCCTTCTGAAACTATTCCAAACAATACAAAAAGAGGGAATCCTTCCCAACCCATTTTATGAGACCAACATCATCCTAATACCAACACCGGGCAGAGACGCAACTAAAAAAGAAAATTTTAGGCCAATATCCATGATGAACATAGATGCAAAAATCTTCAATAAAATACTGGCAAACAATGCAACAGCAAATCAAAAAGCTTATTCATCATGATCAAGTAGGCTTCATCCAAGGGATGTAAGGCTGGTTCAACATACACAAGTCTATAAATGTAATCCATCACATAAACAGAACCAAAGACAAAAACCACATGATTATCTCAATAGATGCAGAAAAGGCCTTTGACAAAATTCAACAGCCCTTTATGCTAAAAGCCCTCAATAAACTGGGCATCAATGGTATGTATCACAAAATAACAAAAGCTATTAACAACAAACCCACAGCCAATATCATACTGAACAGGCAAAAACTGGAAGCATTCCCTTTAAAATCTGACACTAGACGAGGATGCCCTCTCTCACCACTTCTATTCAATATAGTATTGGAAGTTCTAGCCAGGGTAATCAGGCAAGAGAAAGAAATAAAGGTTATTCAAATAGGAACAGAGGAAGTCAAATTGTCTCTATTCTCAGATGACATGATTGTATATTTAGAAGACCCCATCATCTCAGCCCCAAATCTCAAGCTGATAAGCAACTTCAGAAGTCTCAGGATACAAAATCGATATGCAGAAATCACAAGCATTTCTATATAACAATAACAGACAAACAGAGAGCCAAATCAAAAGTGAACTCCCATTCACAATTGCTACAAAGAGAATAAAATACCAAGGAATACAACTAACAAAGGATGTAAAGGACCTCTTCAAGGAGAACTACAAATCACTGCTCAGTGAAAGAAGAGAGGACACAAACAGATGGAAAAACATCCCATGCTCATGGTTGGGAGGAATTAATATTGTGAAAATGGCCATACTGCCCAAAGTAATTTATAGCTTCAATGTTATCCCCATCAAGCTACCAATGGCTTTCTTCACAGAACTGGAAAAAACCACTTCAAACTTCATATGGAACCAAAAGAGAG
Organism: Cacajao melanocephalus; assembly: GCA_963573385.1. NCBI lineage: Eukaryota > Metazoa > Chordata > Mammalia > Primates > Pitheciidae > Cacajao > Cacajao melanocephalus. The sequence continues at coordinate 31,088 of CAUYLG010050208.1, read as the reverse complement.
CCCACATAGCCAAAACAATCCTAAGCAAAAAGAACAAAGCTGTAGGCATCATGCTGCCTGACTTCAAACTATACTACAAGGCCACAGTAATCAAAACAGCATGGCACTGGTACCAAAACAGAGACATAGACGAATGGAACAGAACAGAGGCCCCAGAAACAACACTACACATCTACAATCATCTGATCTTTGACATCTGATCCCTGCTTAACAAATGGTGTTGGGAAAACTGGCTAGCCATGTGCAGAAAGCAGAAACTGGACCCTTCCTGACACTTTACACTAAAATTAACTCCCAATGGATTAAAGACTTAAACATAAGACCTAACACCATAAAAACCCTAGAAGAAAACCTAGGCAAACCCATTCAGGACATAGGCATAGGCAAGAACTTCATGGCTAAAACACCAAAAGCAATGGCAACAAAAGCCAAAATAGACAAATGGGGTCTAATTAAACTCCAGAGCTTCTGTACAGCAAAGGAAACAATCATCAGAGTGAAGCAGCAACCAACAGAATGGGAAAAAAATTTTGTAATCTACCTATATGACAAAGGGCTAATATCCAGAATCTACAAAGAACTAAAACAGATTTACAAGAAAAACAACAAACCCATTCAAAAGTCGCCAAAGGATATGAACAGACACTTTACGAAAGAAGGCATTTATGAAGCCAACAAACATATGAAAAAATGCCCATCATCACTGGTCATTAGAGAAATGCAAATCAAAACCACATTGAGATACCATCTCACACCAGTTAGAATGGCGATCATTTAAAAATCTGGAGACAACAGATGCTGGAGAGGATGTGGAGAGATAGGAACACTTTTACACTGTTGGTGGGAGTGTAAATTAGTTCAACCATTGTGGAAGACAGTATGGTGATTCTTCAAGGACCTAGAAATAGAAATACCATTTGACTCAGCAATTCCATTACTGAGTATATACCCAAAGAATTATAAATTGTTCTATTATAAAGACACATGCACATGTTTGTTCATTGTGGCATTGTTTACAATAGCAAAGACCTGGAACCAACCCAAATGCCCATCAATGATAGACTGGACAAGGAAAATGTGGCATATATACACCATGGAATACTATGCAGCCATAAAAAACAATGAGTTTGTGGCCTTCATAGGGACATGGATGAATCTGGAAACCATCATTCTCAGCAAACTGACACAAGAACAGAAAAACAAACACCGTATGTTATCACTCATAGGTGGGTGTTGAACAATTAGAACACATGGACACAGGGAGGGGAGCATCACACACTGCAGTCAGTGGGAGAGGGGGCTAGGGGAGGAACAGCAGGAGTGGAGACGGTGGGGAGGGATAGGAGGGGAGAAATACCAGATATGGGTGATAGGGGGATGAAGGCAGCAAACCATTTTGCCATGTATGTACCTATGCAACAATCCTGCATGCTCTGCACATGTACCCTAGAACCTAAATTACAATTAAAAACAATAATAATAATTGTTTTAAAAGTCCTAATTCTTTCCACCATGTCTCTTAAGTTAACTTATTCAATTTCTTTAATTCTTACAAAAATAACAGAGGATCACTGTAGAAAGTACAAATAATCAGAAACGAGAATTGAGAACGCCCAGATCTACCCATAGCCTTTGTGTTTTTCTTGATGCAGAGCCTTCTTCTTTTACATTAGATAGACTGTGTGAGAAAAAGCTCTAAGTAGATTATGACTGGGAAATTTCTGAGGGGGTTTCAGGATAAGGACCAGTATGCAGACACGGCCCGGGGCCCAGATAATGGGGCCAATAAGTAGTTCTGGCAAACTCCTGAGGCCCACCAGTCCTCAACATCTGCCTGCCAGAAGTCAGCTCTCACCTCGGCAATGCCCGCATCCAATTCCCTCACCTGTTCCCTCCTCCTGCGTTTCTGATTGAAGTCCCTCCCTTCCTCTGACACCTGAAGCAGGAAAGCTGCCTCATCTATCATAGTCCTTTCTTGTTTCCAAGGCCTCATCCCTAAGCTTTTTCTTGTTTGGTCATTCCTTTTCAGTTCCCAGAGCACCTGGTTACTGGCAGTTGCCTGGTTTTGAATGACTTCCTCATTTATACATCTGGAATTTGAGGTTCCGTCTTTCTTAAATGTCTACCTGGCTCCCAGCTCACTGCTTTCATAGACCTTCATTCTTAGGTTGCTTCCACAGATAATTCTATCACCTGACTTTCAGAACAAGGCCATTCCTGATCTAGTACACCGACCTACTCAAAAACACATTTTACTCAGAGTCTAGCCCATTCTCACACCTAACGTCTATCCAGACTCTTATCCAGGCCTAGATTTCATGGCCCCAGTGCCCACACAACATGCACAACCAGTGGCCATCTGTATCTGCAGGGTGACACTAGTCTTTTCCACTTCTATCAATAGTCTGATTGGTCAACAAGGCTCTAAGACATTTCCAACCCCATATGTCTTATACAGTAATTTGTTGTACTTGCATAGTTATTCTACTTAGAATTAGTATTTCTTATGTTTTGTCAATTAGTGTGTCTATCATCACTTCTCCAAAAAAATAGAAATGTATCTCAGTGAATAGAATATGTATACAAGGTATAAATTTTAAAAATTGTCTTTAAATTTGTTTTCAGCACTCTACGATATATATTCCATTAAAATTCTCAGCCAGATGTGGTGGCTCATGCCTGTAATCCCAGCACTTTGGGAGGCCGAGGCAGGTGGATCACGAGGTCAGAAGATTGAGATCATCCTGGCTAACACAGTGAAACCCAATCTCCACTAAAAATACAAAAAAATTACTCAGATGTGGTGGCATGCACCTGTAGTCCCAGCTACTCGGGAGGCAGAGGCAGGAGAATCGCTTGAACCTGGGAGGCAGAAGTTGAAGTGAGCAGAGATCATCACACCACTGCACTCCAGCCTGGGCAACAAGAGCAAAATTCTGCCTCAAAAAAAAAAAAAAATTATCTGATGCCATACTTTGTCCTCTTCCTAAAAATAAACCATCAGCTTGGAATAACACCATAACCCAACTGCCTTGGACTGTTATTTACAAGATTACAAACACGAAATGGAATAATTCTTACTGGACAAATTCAAATGGTTAAATAAAATCAATTAATTAAGTTAGAATATTGATTAAAATGAAAAAAAAAGAGCTATAAAAAGTATTCAAATCAGTGTCTGCACTTAGAACTTGACTAAAATGTCAAGGTTTTCTAGGAAGAACTTGAAATTTCTTTCCCTAAGTCCACACCTTTCTATGTTCATGATCATTGCTATGGCAATGAAGCATTCCTGTTGGACATTACTAGTTAGAAGCAGATAGGAAGCCAGTGCACATATACTGCCTTCCCCCTTCTAAGACATCTTTCCATTTTGCTAGCAAGGGAGATCAAACCACAAGATCTGAATCCAAGTGGGGGAAGGGGGATGAGTCAAGAATTCTCTGACTGTTCAACTTTTTGGATTCAGGAGGCTTTAGGGTGTGTTCCAAAGATCTTAAGGGAACTGGATAGATCATCAAATCACTGGAATGAACTCTATTCTAAATTCAACTTTGAAATCACTTCTTGGAATTGCATTAAATAGGCATACCTTAAAACATACTATATACAAACATATATAATTGGGTAAGTACTAGATGTGTTCAGACTGTAGCAGAATAAATTGGTAGAGTGATTTTACTGAGTTAGCACACAGCTTATTAAAGCCTGGTGCCTGACACATAACCAGCAGTGTCACCATCTCCAGGGTCTAGTGTGATCAAGGAGCTAAAACCACAAGTTTCTGAAACCAACAAAGAGTCAAAGATCTTTGAGATCTAGCAGGAGGTAAATTTGTCCTTGGGCACTATTGAATCAAGCTGAAGAAGGACCCCAGGGGATGTGTTTATCACTATTACAGCGTTCTTTTAACACGGAGCCCCTGACCCAAGAGACAAGCAACATGGAGCTCTAGAAAATCATATGGTCTTCCTGGCCAGGAAGTAATCTTTGTCCCATTAACTAACATCAACAGCACCATATTCACCACATAGTAGTTACTCATATACAAAAGAGGCTTTTCTTTGTGGTGAAAAAAAATCTGCTTTTTCCCCCTGTTCAAATGTGTGGGATTTTATAGCACAGTGCTAGACCAGCTCAATACCTGATTGAAATAACCCAAGAGGAGGATACAGAGTGAAGGCTGAATTCAGAATGCTCTGTGAAAGTACATCTGTTTTATATGAGACACACAATCTGTCTCATTCCAACCTGCATTTCTGGGTCACTTGAGACATTTAAACTGCACTTATAATTAACAGCTATTTTTAAACAGTGAAAAAATAGAGCACTGGTAAGGTACAAAAGCATTAAAATTGCCCCAGTTTCGCTTTTCAATAGGACACACCACCGCAATATGCTTCAAGATCAAAGAGAGCTCAGAAAGAGAGAGAGAGAGAGAGAGAGAGAGAGAGAGAGAGAAAGAGAGAGACAGGCAGATCAGTGGGGATAAATTGTTCCCATTATGATGGTGTAAGAATAGAGTTCTTTCAATTGAAACAATTTAATAACCACATTCATTACATTGGTGTCCACTTGGTTTTATCTGAGCAGTTTTTGCATAACTGGGGAACAAGTTCAATTGAGCTTATTCTCTAGAAATTAAGATGTGCAGGGTTTGACATTCAGAAATTAGGCACTAATAGTCGACAAAGAGTTGTCTCGAGATTCCCCCTGGATATACTGAGATCTGCGTACCACTAATTATGTCAAATGCAAATGCATTCTCTATCTGCCCAAAATTTTCATGAGCTCATTTCGAGGTTGGTAAGGTTACATTAGGGTGATGATGGAATATCAGAGTCTCTTCTTTGGAACATGTTTATAGAATCACTTTGCAAAGCATCACTTATATAGGTATAGCAATGCCATCTGTAAACTTGTTTTACCCTCAGCTATCACCAGAGGAAATCTTTTGGAGCATTCCTCTGATATTCTGTGAGATCAAATAGAATCACGACAAACACGGAAAGTGCCGATTTGACAAATAACAAGGGGTCATTCATTCAAAGGGGGAAAAAGTCACTAATTTCCCAGGATCGACTTCAGCTGTAGATATCTACATACTAGAAAAAGTGTCAGATTTTCTGCCAAGCAGCTTTCCTGAGAATGGTTACATGTGCTGGTTCTCAACTGCACTATGGAGCATAATGTGTCATTTGAAGAGTAGTTTATCCTAAAGCGCTATTTTAAAAAGATATTAGGAATGGAGCTGTAGAAATGCATATAGAAGAAAAGGCAGGGTTTACATATGATGTATTAGATATACACAATCCATTCCTGTCTGCTTCTCTCACTAGGAACTAAATCATGTACAGGAACATTCAAAAGACATTTCCCAGTGTACACTAAATCCTTCTTTGTTTTCTTATTGCTGCCAAACAAGTGGAGAGTAAAGAATTGTTGAAGCATAGATTGGGTGGCAACTTCATAATAGCGGCACTTCTTCTTTCCTTCTTTTCTCCAGAAGACAAAGTGTAAAAACTGAGAAGTTACCCTGACTTCTACAAAAGCTTTTAAATAATGGTTTTTCCAGGAGCAACTGCACTTCTCTCACTAGACCATTTCCCCAGATGGGATTTGCAATATAAAACCACCACAGATTGGCTTATTGAGGAAAGGAGATAGACTTGTACAAATCACTGGAAAGATAAATAAGCTATAGAGATCAATAAATAAAAGCTGGACAGAAAAAAAATCAAACTCTGGCATTCCAGACCAATTAAGATGTTATTTACTGCCCATGTGATTGTAACTTCGATGCTCTCCTTCCTCGTTTTCACACCATAGGCATTTGTTTTGCTGAGAGAAAGATATATAACTGATGTGTAAATAGAAAATGATATAGATAGATTTTATGTCCCATAAAACTGTTAATCTGTGCTCCACATTAAATATAAAGTACATTTTTTATTTAGACACTGCACTGGTATAATTAAAATAAAGTATGCTGGCTTTATTTTTTCAGTAAGTCATTTCCAACCATAGAGATCAAATAACAGTGCAACAGCAGCATGAAATGTGGTTATAATAGCCTGGGACCACATTTCCTGAAACTAAAACATGGGAGATAATAGTGTGAAGGTACAAATTAAATGCAAATAAAACAGATTCCCTATTGTTGCTAATCCCTGGATTGGGTTTCATTGGGAAAATTTCGCTGTAATGTTTAACTTCTTTGTACAGCAATCATTGACATGTTATCAGTTGCATTTTGAGATCATTAATGGAAACTCTCAATAAAGAATTTAAGGAGACTACCTGTCCACCTTTCAGGAAGAAAATGGACGTGGCCTGTGGCAAATCGAATAAAAATATACTGCCCAGACTGCCTCTGGGACATTTATGGCAGTTGGCAAACGCTGATTGACTTGTCTCGTAATTGATATACATTTTTGTGGCATCCTACTTTCATTTGCCCACCAGAAGCTTTTTTATTTCAGAGTTACGTCAACATGGCTTAGCAAGTACCCGTTTTTGAGGGTGACTGCTCTGAAAACATCTCAAATTTTAACACAAGGGGACTTTACAGCAGGCTTGTGTTACAATTTCTGGTTTTCCTATGCTGTAGTAAGCCTACATGCCACCTCAATAAAGTATGGCTTGTAAAATATAGATTTTTTAACAACTGAAAAATATGATTTAAAGTGAACTTAGCAAAATCACCTTTTCTCTCAGCCCAGTTTCACAAGGATCTTGCTACTAGTGTTTAAAATGGTCATTGAGCAATTTGTTTCTTAGAATTTCCAAGTGCACTGACATGAGTAGTCATTCTGATGAGATATGGCCCTTTTCTAGACAAGAAACTAACTCATGTTTTGATAAACAATCTCTTTCTAGTCTTTTATAAATTGGCATTTGTCTTATAACTCCATAATTTGCAGCTCTCGACTTTCAGGAAAGTTCTGGGAATGTTACACTCTGTCTTTTACATTCTGCAACTACAAATAGCAGTAAGAGTGCATGCAAAACAAATACATAACTTTCCTCTTCACTTCCAAAAACTGTCAGGGACTATCAAAAAGTTTCTGTAGTCCCTTCCTCACCTGGAAGCCTTACAGTTCTCAAAGAAGAATTAAGAGACATATTTACACAGGTTAATCAAAAACAAGGAGCACACAGGAGCACCCAAGATGATGCACTGGGGTGCAGAAAGAAACCATTAGACTAGATCTTTTATTCATTTATACAGGAAAAAAAAATGAAGCTTTACTAGCAGTAAAATTATAGAGCTTAATGGTAGCATAACTTAGAAGAAAATGTACATATTTGGGGGGAGCATACGGTAAATTTTTTAAAGCATTTTTGTGCATAATTTTTATAGTTTGAAGACAATTGGCTTGGTGACTGCTATTAATCCTCCAAATATTGGTATAGAAGAGAACTTTCAGAGACTCTGTGGTAAGCAGACTAATGGTCCCACAGAAATGTTCACATTCTAATCTCTGGAATCTGTGAATGTGATATCTGGAACAGCAAAAGGACTTTGCAAATGTAATTTAGGGTGTGGACCTTGAGATGGGGTGATTATCCTAGATTTTTTCAGGTGGTCTCAATCTACATGAGTCCCTAAAAGTGAAAAACCGTTTCCAGCTGGACTCAGAGAGTGACAGATGTGGTTACGGAAGAGGGTCAGATAGATGCCACGTGAGAATAATTCTACTTGCCATTGTTAGTTTTGAAGAAGGAGGAAGGGGCCACAAGCCAAGGGAAGACAGGTGGCCTCTAGAAGCTAGGAAAGACAAGGAAACAGATCTGCCCAGGAGCCTCCAGAAGTAATGCAGCTCTGTTGACAAGTGATTTGGCCCAGGGAGACCTCTGACCAACAGAACTGTAGGAAAACAAATTTGTGTTGTTTTAAGCCATTAAATTTGTGGTAATTTGTTATGGCAGTCAGAGGAAACGAATACATTCCATCTGCCCTAATTCTGAGTGCTGGAGTATTAGGAAAAATTCAAGTACAACACCAGATAGATTCAAGTTGTAGTCATTGAAACATTTTTGAACAACACCTCCTGATTTCACATTATTAGAGGAACAAATAGCAGCAAAATATGACATTGATAAGTTGACTATATTGTATTTACAAAATTGGAAATAGACTAGGAAGAAGCTCTTTGGTGAAGAAGAGGGGAGAGTCTACAGACATGATCTTTGCCCATTACCCGAACATTATTTGCAATGCCAGTAAATTTTTTTAAAAAGAGTGAAAACCTGATTTGGGATATGTTGCATTTGCCCCAAATCTAAGGCACTTAGAGAATTTTAAAACTCATTCCTCAACATCTGAACTTCAGAAAGTAAAATTTCCAGGAATGACAGTATCATCCCGGAAACATTAATGTGCCAGTACGAAATAATATCATTCTGTAGGAGGTAAAAAAGGCATGAATTATGTCAAATTGTATTTGGTTCATGGATGTTACTATGCTTCTTATGGGCAGATACAGCTAACAGGCGCAAGAAACACCTGCCCGTCTACCTCAGAAAATTAAAGTCGTGTGCACAAACATCAGCCTGAGAAATTAGAGGACTGTTTGTGGCAAAATGAAAATGTGTTTTAGATATATCTCCTAAGGATAAGGAATATCTCTTGTTACAGCAGAACATAAATTTTCTCTTGGTCCTCATTGTAGAAAGAACCATTAAGTTAGTGGTGGATTCTACTCCTGTTAGGTAATATAATATGCTAAATGAACTTGCTGCTATGCTATATAGCGCCACCATTATGGACTCTAGCCATTAATTGGTTTGGGGTCATTGGCCATCTCAGTTAATGTGAGGAAGCTATTCTTCTTTAAGTAAAATGTACAATGGCATCTCTCATTGAAATGGGCCCGTTTCAAATGATATGCATCATTATGCATGTGTCAAGGTACACGTGTACATTTTTTCCTGCATTTATTCATTAGGGAAAGAAAACCGTCAATTTTGTAAAGTTTAAAGAAAGTATTTACGGGTGCCATTGTGTGCCAAAGTGGTTGAAAAGTTTGAGAAAAATGTGGCACAAAGAAAATGCAAAGCTCTATGAGCCTCATTGTGATTTAACCCTTTTGGAGCCAAAGCACTAACGGGGAAAAGCTGCCTTTCTCTTCTTTCACCCTTTCTTCAGATGCGTATAGATGACACCACAAACAGAACCATCGCTCCTGCCACAACCTCGAAAATAATGTGCTCAGTTAATCTACACAACGTAGAGTCATCCTCTCCAAAAGTAATTCACTTCTTTAAAAACTGGAAGGAAAATAAATATGGTGCAGTAAAATTGTTGAGTAGAGGAATCTATCTGGACATTTCACAAAACATTTCATTATGCTGACAATTCCCAGAAGTACTCTCAAGAGTGCTTTAAGCTGAGGATTACTGCGCTGGAGCTGATGGACTTTTTTTGTAGCCCCTTTAAAAGGCAGTGAACCGTTTTTCTATTTTATTTAAATAATGCCCCTTAAAATGGATTTTTAGAGGTATAATAACTCCTTAAGAGTCAGTTATGCTAAACAGTTTCTCTTGATAGAAATGTTGTAAAACTCGTTAACTGCACAATTTCAGATGCCGGCTTGGTGAACACTAACTGACATGTGAATGACCAGAGTTTGTAAAATAAATTGCAATAGTTGTTGTATCACACAGCCAGCATTGCACAAGCTGGAGGCCACGAGGGGCTCCAACCTGACAGAAAATTACTTCAAGATGAATGAAAAGTGCTTGTTTCTCTTTATTAGTTTTTAGAGAACAATGAAAATGTGGAATTGTTTACAGAGAGTTGATTAAATGTGGTCAGTGGGGCCACGTCCCTATTGCTAACTGTTGGCCTCCCCCTCCCTCTGGCCCCCAACCTACATACTCACACACCACACCACTGCAAGCACCCTCCTCACCCCGCCCCCACCCGCAGCCCCCTGCCACATGCATCTTCTTATAGGCTATTATGGCTGCACATCTGTGTGTGAAATGTGCTCATACTGACATTCCACTGCTGCTTGGTGCTGCAGAGGCCTTTGTTAGGTAAAACACTGTTGTCAAGCCTAACAAGCAGGTCATGCAATTTGCTGGACACTGTGGCAGAGAATAGCCCACGATGGATTGCTTCAGCCTCAGACAATGCTCAGTTCCATATTGGAATACGTGCATATTTCTTTCATTGTGCAGCACTACAAAAACTCAGGATATTTTGGTTTTCTTAAGGCTTTGATTTTGTAAAAAAGTAGGTTCCTTGTGTTAGACTATCCCAGAATAGCCTGTTTGCTGTATTTATTTAGGATAATTACTGTCTTATGGCTAAAGAAAAAAGGCATGAAGTGCTTTAATTGGTCATTTGTGGCTTAAATTCCACTTATGTTTGACCAGAAAGCACAGCAGAGGAAAGTCACTAGCTACCACCTTACCTGTCTGACTTGTGTATTAATACTTAAAGGGGTGGTCAAAACCAGGCATTTAGGAGGATGTTGTGGAGAAGGATTCTCACTACATATTTCCACAAAGTAAACAGACCTTGATGGAAAGAAATGTGAAAACTCATTAATAAGCATATGTCAAGCACAGAGAAACTAGTCTTTTTACCAGACAAAGCTAAATGAATTAGATCCAAAAGATGTTTTTGGTAAACAAAAAAAATTAAGGAAAAGTAAATCACTACCATTCAGCTCAACAAACAGCCTTCCATGACCCACATCCTACCTCGCTCCTAACCTCTCCCTTATACACTTAGACACACGCGCTGGAAAAATCAGCAGTAACAAGGAGCAGTTCAAATGCTATTTGTGGCATCCCAACACAATACATAGCACACACCCCAAATGTGCAAGTAGGATTCTCTCCCGCTCTGTGCAGAACATGCATTCTGAGCCTATTATGTGTATAAACAATGGCATATGTAATTACCTTTCTAGGGTGGCAATTATTCCTCAGAATCAACAACCAGAGTTAAAGCATGTTCCCCCAAAAGACATTTGGGGATCAATTCTGGGTCAATTACATCAGGCTTTGATTTATCATATGGTGTCAGGCCATGTTAAAAAAAGTAAGTTGAAAAAAAAAAAGCTGTATAAGGTAAAGGCCAGTGGTTTGACTCAAATTGGTTTGTTTCCAACTTTGCTTTCTCCCAACTGCTCTGCCCTTCCTCCATTCTCAAAACAACGGTGATTTGCTGGGTTTTATCTGTTAGACAGTTTGCTGTTCAGGAATATTAAATGCAATAAATCTGGACTACGTAAAGATTTGATCTACCCTACACACACACACACACACACACACACACACACACACACACACACACACACCCCAGGCACTGGGACTTTCTCCTAGGATATGGCACAGAGTAGGGATGATTAGTTCAGGCTTTGGGTCTAAGAGGTCTGCATTTGGAGTCCCACAACTTAAGCAAGATGCATACCTCCGCAGCTCATAAGGCCTACTTCAAATTGTTATTGTGAGGTTTAAAGGAGATAATTGAGAGAATACATGTAAAGTAGCTCAGTGCCTGACACACCACGACTGCCCTGTGAATAGAGAGATCGCTATTCTATTGACAGATGGGCCAGTGCATGAGAAGTGGAGCAGCCCCTCCAAAAGCCTCGTCCATGCGTAGAGAGTGGGCCGGGGCCCAGGGCAGCAGAGTGGACGTTGGTACAAATAACAGGGCTGAACTGAAAATCCAAGATACCAAATAAGAGTCCCAGGGGACAATATAAAAATATCCAGTTTATTTGGATTAATTCTAAGTAGATTGATTGTAAACTACCAACCCCTAAATAGCACCAATAAAGGTACTATTCCATTAGCAAGACTACACTAGGCACCAGGAATACACAGATGGACCCTCCAAGAAATCTTCCAGAACAGGGAATAAATACAGTTTATCATAACACAAATTAATAACTAAGACTTCCTGGAAGATACTTTATGCAAACTGAAAGTGGCATAACAAATATCCAGTATCGTGACCAGGAGTTTGGGGGTGAGGCGATTTAGCCTGTTATGGATGAATCATATCATTAAAGTTACCAGTCCAATTAGAGCTATTCTTTACTGAGGAACAAATAATATTCTTTTAGAAATTAAATTAAAAGGGATAATATGAGAATTCTCATCACATTATTTATGGTGCAATATAATCCCTCATTCAAAGAATACTTTAAATCCAGTTTATACGGAGCAACATTGTTTATTTAATAAGATGGAAATAGCACTTACACAATGCATTTCTCAGACAGCACACAGTGCTATTGGCAGTATGTATTGGCAACTTAATTAAGAAGTCTGTTGATGATGTTAAAAAAAAAGCTGACACATTTTCAATTCAGATGGACACTCCTCAAGACAAAGACGTGTCTATTGTTGGCTCATACATACCAAAATGTGTCACAGACACTACATAAAATGTCTGGTGTGTACAGTTTTATCAGTGTCTTTACACTGGGAAAATCATGACACACTTATTCTCAAGTCAGAAATAAATTTTTGGAAAAATTGGACAGTCATTTAATTTATGGAACACAAAGGACAATACAATGAACACTGAAATAATTACTTAGCCAAATTTTCATAGAGCCATTGCATAGATGGGTTTTGTTCCATCCCTGTCCTATCTTGGGTCTCTGAGTATCGCCACCCACATTGGACTAAATCTTCCTCTTGTTCATGCTAATAAGTCACTCAGAATGGCAGGCTCCTAGGACAGGGGTCCTCAAGCTGTGGACAAGTACCAGTCTGTGGGAGTCCATGGCCTGTTAGGAACCAGGCCGCACAGCAAGAGGTGGGCCAGCAAGCATTGCCACCTGAGCTCTGCCTCCTGTCAGGTCAGTGTCAGCCTTAGATTCTCATAGCAGTGCCAACCCTACTGTGAACTGCACGTATGAGGGATCTAGGTTGTGCACGTCTTATGAGAACCTAACTAATGCCTGATGAGCTGAGGTGGAACAGTTTCACCCCAAAACCATCCCCCACACCATCAGTGGAAAAATTGTCTTCCATAAACTGGTCCCTGGTGCCAAGAAGGTTGGGGACCGCTGCCCTCGGGGGCATGGAAGGTGGCAGACTACAGAGACAACAGGTAAAATTCACCTCCCCACTCCCCAAGAAATCCACAAACAATATATTTTTCCAACAGACAATCTATACCTAAGGGGAAAAAATAGAATTTAATGCAAATTAACTCAAACTACAATGTATTAATATCTCTAAAGTCTACTAAATATTTATGGAATCAATAAAATGGATCTTATCAGAAGTCCAACCAAAAAAAGGGATTAAAACTACAATGTATTAATATCTCTGAAGTCTACTAAATATTTATGGAATCAATAAAATGGATCTTATCAGAAGTCCAACCAAAAAAAGGGATTAAAATGTCCTGAGTTGCCCAAATTAGGAGTTTTAGGGGTTTTGTTTTGTTTTGTTTTTTATTAAAGAGACTTAAAACACTTACGGAATATACTTTTCCATTCATTTATTTCTTGTCTTAAGGATACACCTAATCAACAGCAACAGAAAAAAAAATGTACCCTGAAACTAACTCTAAATTCATTGAAGACAGGCTCCACATCTTTGTTGCCCTCATTTTCTTCCCCTATTTTGTGTAGTGGTTCACACATAGTAAGTACTGAATTAAGTTGAAAGGCAATGCATGTTTTAATTCACATTAATTTGAAGGGGTTGCACTGATTTAAGGAGCAGCTGAGATAAAAAGGCTAGCTTCGATCTTTTCTGATTTCTAGCTAGTGAGGCACACCGTCTTGTAAACTTCCTCTGCTGAACCACTGCTGTCCACTGTGGCATTCTAAATGTCTTGATTTGTTTCCGCTTTTGCTGAAGGTAACAAGATGGTTCTCCAGTGGTTATCTTTCCAACAAGAAAATGTGCAAGGTGATTTGAAGCAGGTTCTTAGTGGCTATCTGTCCCAGTCCTAGAGGCAGCGTATCTGTGGACAAATTGAAACCAATTATTAATCCAGGCCTTTCTGAGAACTTTTCAAAAGTACAAAGGTTAGCCTTTCACTGATCACTAAAATGTTATTTAGCTCAACATTTCAAAAACACAACCAGGATCTCTTAGGGTGGTGATACTGTCTAAAGCTTTACCTCCCTACTTTAAATAATGATTTTGAAATCTACCTCACCCACAGGCACAGATCCAAGCCTAAGGAAATCAGAAATATCACATACCTACATATTTGGAAAAGAAAGTTTCCCTACCAGGTAAGGATTCTGCATTTTCATTCCTTGCCTTTATAAGTAGGAAAAGTCCCATTCAAGGTCCCAAGCCTTATCCCTTTGTGAATTGTAAAGTCTCTGCCTGTGTCCCATCCTGTGGCACCATATGGGTGGCTGGGAAACAACAGCTGCAGATAGAGAAGTGTGCTGTGAAGCAATCAGCCAGGCAGAAGCACACTTTCTTCAGCAGAGGCTCTGAACCAGCCAGGTGGGCCAAAGACAGAGGCATATACGAGCACTTGAAACATCAGCTAGGTAACAAAAGCCCCATGAGAACACTATGGAAGGACCCAGTCATACCTTGTGTATTAGTTACACCATCATGGACCAGAAAAGACAGGCATCTTTACAAGAAATATTTCCACTCATTCACATGCTCAGGGGCTGTTGTTTCTCTGAATTGTCTTACTGCAGATCCTACCTCCACGACCCCTCCTTGCTAAAGCCCTCTTCTCCTCAGCCTGAAATCAGATGGCCTCCTAGCTAGGCCTACGTCGCATCTGCCATGGTCTTAACTCCTTACAAGTGATGCTACCTCCTCTGGGCCTCTGCCTCAGTTATTCATTCTGGGCTCCCTCTGAGCTTGGGACCCTGACATCTACACTTAAAAGGCCAGCACTTCTGTAACCTTCAACCTATCCTCGTCACAGCAGGCCATAGAGAAGCAACTTTAGCCCAGCGGATGGTGAGACTGGAATTCTATAGTATTCAGTTGTACTAACTTTACACTGCTTCTTCATTTCTCCCTGTTTTCCTAGCTCCAAACATGTTGGCTCAATCCTCACAGCTGGCATCTGCCCTGGCTGGATTTTCTGTTTCCTACAATGCCTTATGCCTTGCCCCGAACTTAAAATCTACTTGACTAGGGCCCTTATAAAATTCTTCCCTGGATTCCATTCCAGGCCCCCAGCTGCAGGCTGGGATCCAGCTGTGATTAGACTGCCTCCTTCCATGATACCACCCCTCCTGACTCTAAATCTCACCTGACATCTACAATTCTAGTGGCCCAAACCTCCTGCTAAATTAAATCTCCTCAGGTACCAACACGTTCCCTGAACCAGTCCCAAGATCATCACATCCACTTGGTCACTAAGGATTGGGCTGCTGGCTCACCCTAGTGAAACCAGGTTCCCAGTCCCTAATACACCTAATCTTGGCTTCCTCCTGTTTCCTGGAAACCTATGCTGCTGAGAACCTTCATTGGAACCTCCTCTGCCCAGCCTAGACAAATTATAGCACTATACATATGATCATTCAGTCAGTCATTTATTAATTTATTCTTACCTTATTCCATTACTAATGGCCTCTCCTATAGCCTAACCCCTGCCTGATTTTTCACATCTTCCACATTCTTATTTCACTTTATTTTCTAGTCTCCAACATGAAGTCTCTGCTTCAAGCACACAGGTCTACTAACCTCTAAGCTCATTCTGAATCTTTGTTCACATTCTCTTCTCTGCCTTCTTAATTAGCTCCTTTTCATCCCCTCACCTGACACTTGTGACACAATCTAAAAAGTCTTCCCCAAGAAAAAAACCCACACGAATTTATCACTTATCTGGATTCCTTCAGAGTAATCAATATCACACAGTTTAGCACTTGATTTTAACTAAATGTTTGGTATACATTACCTTCCCCAAAAGACTGTGCTAGTCCTTTGAGAACTGAGATAAAGGTCATGTCTTATACTTATTATGCTTTCTCCAAAGTGCCTGGTGCTGATCTCTAGAAGGAAAAGGAGAGGGAAGTTCCACCCCATCTTTTCCTTACCTCTACCCAATCCCATCCCCAAGGAGGAAAAGACACAAAGTGACTGAATCAAGTTACCCAACTCAGTTAAACTTTTTCTTGTTTTGTTTTGTTTTTTTGAAACGGAGTCTCACTCTGTCTCCCAGGCTGGAGTGCAGTGTCGCAATCTCGGCTCACTGCAACCTCCGCCTCTCGGGTTCAAGCAATTCTCCTGCCCCAGCCTCCTGAGTAGCTAACTTTTTCTAAGTGGGAGAAGCTTTTGGTGTACTAGGAGAAAGTGTTAAAGCTTTAACTTCTGTGGGCTCTCGCCTCTTTGGGGTTCATCTCTTTAAGGTTCTCACTCTATTTGGATTGCTTCTTTCTACTTCTACATGGCCAGTGTGATAAAACTAGACTGAAACTGCCTCTGAGCTGAGCTCAACAGAGATTGCTTTAGGTTTGGAGTAGGAGGGCCGGGGCCCAGGTAGCCTAAGAACATATGTGCATATATTAAACGCTTGAGGTGTAGCCTGTGCTCATCTCCTCTGAGTACCTGTAGCTACAAGAAACACATGGGCAAGGATCTGAATGCAATTAGTATCTAAATATCTTCTCAATGAAAATGTACTGATTTTTCTATAGTAAATGTCTAAATTACATCAGGATAGACCAAGAATTCTGAGAAAACTTGAAGTTCTGGGTCGGTATTATTTATAATTCATGCATTGAGTACATCCCTCATTCAAAACTTTAATTTTATTTTTATAAAACCTTAGAGGCATTTCTCTAAGAACACACTTCTTACAACATAGATCTCTCAGTCCAAGATCTTTATGAGAGTTAGGATGCAAGCAAGACAAATCCTGGGGGTTTTGTAAGCCTTCCTGCCAAAGATTAAAGCCAGTGGACTTCTACCATAAAATGTTTCACTGGCTCTTACAGATGACCACAGTCCACTGTAGAATCATTTAATATTCATGATGTGTCACATATTTTGAATATTTAAATATACCACACTACATACATATACACATAACCTTACTTGAAAAGAATTGGATAATAGATTTAGGCATACCCCAGTCTTAAGGTCTTTCATCACTCGGACAAGTCTGTGGTGAAAACTCCACTTTGAAACAATGTTTTTGTTAGCATGTGACTCAGAATGACAACTGTCTCCTAATACCCACTGTTACTTCTTTTTATTGATAGAATCCTTGAATTTTAAAGGATGAATGGCCACAAAAACTATATTTTCAGGCCCTCCTTGTAGCTAGGTATGGCTGATGGGATGTGAGTAGAAACTAGGAATACCTATGATTTAAACTCTTAATACTAATAACACAGAAGTGACTGAGGTGAGAACATGCTTGTAGAAGAGAAGTCTGTGGCTTGGTGAGTGTGCATGGCCAGCAGTCTCCAATCTGTGCAGGTATTAATGTGTCAGGGCTGAGTGTTCCAGGATTTCTCTAGAAGCTGGCAAGGGCTCCTGAAGCAGTTATCATTTCTGTCTCACCAGTATATCAGGGTTGGAGAAGTCCAAGCCTTAGGACCCAGTTTCCTTTCTACCTGGTGTTTTCCTACCAGAATACCATGGGCTGTAACTTGCTTTGAGTTGGAAGCAGTTTGCATGTACACTTGTAAATTTATTCATCCTTTTAATTTATACAAGGTTTCTTTTGCACACAATTCTCAATTCTTTAAGCAATGATGACAAATTTTGGTTTTCTATTGTTATGTGAGAACATCAGGCGACAGCAACATGCTATTGTGTAAGGAAAAATAAACTATTGCTGTAAAAAAAAAAAAAAGTCAGAAGTACAACCTCCAGGGAGTGCCCTTAAAGAGAACACGTATGCATCTTCAGACATATTAATGAGGCCAATATCCAGGGATAGCAGAAGTATCAGACAGAAGTTTACATCTCCCTGACCCAACAATCTAAACATAAGAAACCAGAACTGCTACAGCAGCTTTGTTGTGTCAAGAAGCTCCTTCTTTCTTAAGCCACTATGCTTTGGTATCTCTTAACCAGAATATAGGTTAGGTTGCTGTAACAAATACAGCACCATAATTCCAGCTCTGTCACTTTATAGCTGACCTATCTTGGACAAATTACTTAAACTCTATAAACTTATTCTTTTGTCTGTATCTACTTCACAGGGTTGTTGTCAGCAACATGAGACTGTGTCTTTTTTGGGGGAGGTGGGTGGGGGTGATATCCCCAGCTTCTAGCACAGTACCTGCATATAGTAAGCATTCAATAAATACTAAGCTATTACTGCTTATCTTACTCATATGCCAGATCTAGACAAATAACGCCAGACCTTAACAACTAACCAGTCAGTATTTCTAATAAAGATCTGATATAATATAAATAATCAACATGGTATGCATTAGAATGATCACATTTTCTGACCTAAATCTTAGAAAACATGGTCTGACAAAAGATATTTTCTGACTTGTAAATTTATTTTTTATGAAAACCCTTATATGTAGAACCGCTGGTCATCAAATTAATGAATTGACTTAACCTTTTTAAATGATCCACTTGAATTGGGCAGTACTGGAAAGCCAAGGCACATTGCCCCAAGAGTACTGGTTCTGTCCCTGCCAGTTATTGTTGCCAGCTTCCACTGTTCATGCATACACTGCGGAAAAGCCTGATTTTAATAACACGTTTATGACTGCGAATTTGTACTGTAATAGCACAGATTCTCAAGAAAAATAATTCTTCCACTTTCTCAAAGGAAAATTGACAGTTTTTTTGCTTCCACAAAAAGAGCATGGATTAGAGTTTTCAGGAAAACACATTTCTCCTATTGAAGAGCACTTAATAAACACACACCTGACTACTTTCATTTCACCACAAGTGGTGCCCATTTGCCAGTCATCGAAGTAATTCAGTCTGCTCTGTTGAGGTGATGGATTCTACAAACTGTGTGAGGCTGTCATTAATGGGAGGATAGATTACAGTCTCTATGCAGGACATTACAGTACTTACATTTCTCACTCATACAGCTTATGAAACATGGGGGAAACAAGAAGATGAAAATCAAGTTGAACATGGACTTAATGCCTTTCTCTCCCAATGAATGGAATGAGCTGGTCACACTTTTTACTACTTATATATAAAGTTCCATTTCCTTCTAGTTAATACAAAAAGCTTTGATAAAGGACACAAAGATTATGCACAAAATTCATTATGCAGCAATTTAAGTCTAACTTGAGGCCTTTGTGCCTCCACTTTTAAAATATTATTCTTTTTTCCACACTATTTATACAGCCATTTTTGCATCTCTATAATTTTTACTTACCTACTTAAAATTCTCATCTAGAATGGAGATTATATCTAGAGTAAAATGCATTAATTTGGGTGAACTGTAAAAGACAAGCCTGAATGAATGAAAAGTCTAAAGTATGGACAATTATCAAAAAGATCATGATAACAGCAGCAGCTGACATCTGGGAGTTTATTACATGAAAATCACTGGGCTTTTTACCTTACATGCATTATCTCATTTAGTCCTCAAAACAATCCTGGAGCAGGTATTATCATCCCCTTTTTACAAATTGGAAAACAGACTTTAAGAGATGTTAACTTTCCTAGGGCCACATAGCTATTACGTGGTAGAGCTACTTCCAAACTTGCAGTTATCTGACTCCAAAGCTCGTGCTCTTTACAGCCACGCCAAACTGCTAGGTTTTTCCTTCAATCAATAATAATAATAATAAAAGTAATACCTCAGAGGAGGTTAACAAAACTATAAAGTGCCAAGGAACCCTGGTTTAGTAAACAAAAAAAATATTAATACGTATTTAAAATTAGCTCACCATTTATTTTAGGTAATACCTACCTGCCATTTATGAAGTAACTACTTCACACAAGGCATTTCTATACATTAAAACTGACTTTCACAACAACCTCATAAAGTAGATAACTATCACCATTTTACAGATGGAGGAAAATACTCAGTGAAGCTAAGGTCACATAACTAGTAAGTGGCCTAGTGTTTGCACTATGTGACACTACTTCATTACCTCTCTTATAAGGTCTTTCTCTAAAGTGCTGGAAAAGTCTGCTTTTTAAAGTTATAGTGTCATCCCCCTGCAATTTTATTTATACTATTTATTAGCTCAGAGACAATGTAAAGGTAAACTTTAACCCAGGCCCCAACCTCATTTTCATAAATTCCAAATTTAGTGAGGTCCATGTTAATGGGTTTTACTGTATATGGAAAAGAGTTTAATAGTCACTTAGCACTGCTCTATCCATTAATAAATCTAAAAAGCCACACAAAGGTGAAGGAAGGAAGAACAGTGACCTCAAAACTAAAACAGATAAAGAGTGCCTATAGTTTGTACTCCAGCAAAAAAGTCAGAATATTAAATAGCCAATACATAATAACAAATTCAGTCTTACAAGTTTATATGCTCATTCATCAATTAAAGAAAATTAACCTAATCAGATGCTCATATTAAGGAATGCAGTCATAGCAAATCAGCAATCATAATTAAAAGTCCATTTCAAATCTCTTTGGTGTGCGGTGGAATGATCTAACGGCGAGGCTGCCTGGCTCTTTCCAAGGTGTTGTGTAAAATGTGCACAGTATGTGGTCATTCCTAGCTGTTGAACATGTTCATCTTTGCTACTCATGCTGCACTTGTTTCTGATGCAGATATGCTTCTATGTGCACACTGAGTGGGAAACATGTAAAAGATACAACAGTGAAAAAAGCACATGTCTGCAGCACTGTTCCCACCAGGCCTACGGCCAGTTCTATAATATACAGGAGTTTTTTTCCCCCTTGTAGGTCATCACCATACTGAAAATATTCTAAATACATCCTACATGCTTCAGAGGGGGCCACCTGAAGCACTCAGTATCCCACACCTCTGTCAAGTTGCATCATGCTTTTTTCTTTTCTTTAGGCCAGCTTGTGAAAGAGCTATCACATGCCTCTCTGCAAGGGACACAGCCTTGGGACACAAGCAAAGCAATCCAGGTAAAGGGTAGCCAACTATTCTTTAGGCCTGATGCACTGTGGAATAGGTGGCAGAAGCAGATTTTGGGTCCCTTATAGTCTGGCCAGACTCTCAATAGGTCATCTACCATTTCTTTTATAATTGATTGTGATTTCAAGTCACTGGAAAGCATTACTGAAAAAGACTATGGAGTCTCACTCTTTGGACTATTCAGTGTCATAGCAAGAAAAAAATCTTCCTGGGTGTGTTTAGATAAATTGAGCACTCTCAGAATCCTTCCCAACCTATGAGTTCCTCATTATTATTAATCAAATACCTACAGTTCTACTTCTAGGAATCTATCTTACAGAAATAGCAGCATGAGTTCACAAAAACAAAAACGTTACCATGTTCACTACCGTGTTATTTGCAATGGCAAAAGTATTAAATGACCTAAATAGCCAACAGTTGAAGGATGATTCATCATGGACCATCCATGCTCTGGAACACTGTGCGGCCATTAAAAATAACATAGTATGCCTCTATTTACTGGCATGAAGCTATGTTCAGGGAAAAAAGGATGATGGACAAAATATATAGTGTGATACCATATTTGGAAAAAAATACAACTGTGTATATATACAAATATATGTGTATAAAGAGAAATTATATGAAAAGAAATATATCTGTCTTAGAGATATATAAGTATAAATACATAGTTATGTGTATTTCTGTTATGTGATATTCAAGTAAAAACATTTCTATTGTCAGGCACAGTGGCATGCACCTGCAGTCCCAGCTACTCAGGAGGCTGAGGCAAGAGGATCTTGAAGCTATAGTGTGCAAAGACAGTGCCTGTGAATAACCACTGCACTCCAGCCTAGGCAATACAGTAAGACTCTATCCTTAAAAAAAGTTTATATTATATACTTATATAAACATATATTTGCATATGCATAGAAAAATCGGAAAGGATATACATTAATAGCGGTCACTTCTGGAAAGTGAGTTTGGAAAGACAAAAATTTCACTTTTTACTTGTACAGACTTGTGTTGAGGTTTCTAAAGGACTTTGCAAAATTGACACCCCTTTCCTTTCCTAGGTTCTGAGCAAATAAAAAAAATACAAAAATAAAACAGATGGCGAACCAGAATATAACCTTTATTACTGATTGCAGCCAAGGTGGAGAAGGTAGCTTAGTCTGAAATCCAAAACACACCTGGCTATGTTATATAATTATATCATCTTTGGGCCAGGCATGGTGTGGCTCCTGCCTGTGATCCTAGCACTTTGAGAGGCCGAGGCAGGTGGATCACTTGAGGTCATGAGTTCAAGACCAGCCTGACCAACAGGTGAACTTCCATCTCTACTAAAAACACAAAAAGTAGCCAGGCATGATGGCACACACCTGTAATCCCAGCTATTTGGAAGGCCGAGGCACAGATCAAGTGAACCCGAGAGGCGGAGGTTGCAGTGAGCCGAGATTGCGTCACTGCACTCCAGTGTGGGCAACAGAACAAGACTCTGTCTCATTAAAAAAAAAAAAAAAAAGAATTACATAATCTTGGCAGGCCAGGACAGCAAAAGCTGGGGTGAACCCCCAGCCTCAGGGAAAAATATATGCTCTTGATAGGCAGACACTTCCCCAGATAGAATGAGCATGGCAGGCAGTAAGCTGAGCTAGTCCACTTATTCACCCCTAATTTACCAATTAGGTAAGTCACTCCCCTATAGGGCAGAGTGAGAAAAGCAGGTCAAGTAGGAGTATTATCTTTGTCCAAGAAAGTAGTTTTAGCACATCTGGGGTGGTTGAATCCAGACTGCAAAGTGTTAAAGAGTAAATGGTGAAAAGGCAGACGCTACAGAGTAGACAAGTCAAGAAGAATTGAAAGAAAGGAGGCTGGGAGCAGGGAATTTAAAAAAGGATTTTTTAAAGGAAGAGGCCAACAAAATGTCAAAGGTGGAAAATGGAAGAGACAAAATAATTTACAGGGAGAGTCTAAACATAGTGATGGAATCATGGACATAAGTGAATGTGGCCACCTCTTACTGAGACACGAACAAAAGGGAAGGAAGAGAAGTTGAGTTCTTATCACAGGACCAATTCTGTAAAAAGAAGGATAGATCCTAAGGCTAAATCCAGAAAACAAAAAATAAACTTGCACGCTGCCAAAGAGCTGGCTGTGCTGCAGTTATGATAAAACTCGGCAGAATCAAGACCTACTTGTAAATGTTTTATCAAACTGGGAAAATTACAAGAAATAAGTGATGTATTACAAGAAAATTACAAGAAATAAGATTAGTATTGATATGTACATACTCTCCATATTATCTAAAATCATGCATCATAACATCAGTTGATTTACATGCTCCTTTGTCCCTGGGAACCTTAAGGAATGAAGTTTTTCATAAGAAATTCTGAGAGATTTCAGCTTGACTGTCTCTGTGCAATTTTTAATTGCAATTCTGGCTACCATTCTACCATATGCCCCAAATCACAATGCAGTATAAAGTAAAATCAAACAGACCAAGGATTGGTGGGAAGAGTCCTATTCTACAAGTCTGGCTCCATACTTTTAACTGATAGAGACTCAAATGTCTGCACTGGAAACATTTCTGTATTTCCACTGATCTATTTTCATGCCATGGTTTCAACAGCCTCAGAAGTTCCAGTAAGAAAAGGCTTCTTCTGGTAAACAGATTCCTTTGAGTTTAAAAAAAAAAAAAAAAGAGGGAAAGGCTTTGTATTTTTCAACAGCCCCCTTGATATTCTTTATCAGGTTTTAAGGTTATGTTCCAAGTCTCTATTCTTCGATGTGGTTTAGCTTTACAACCAGCTGCCCCCACTTCACTAGCAGTTCTTGACGTCATCCAGACTTTGCAAAATGTGTGCTACAGCCCCTACTCCGGCTTCTCAGCTGCTGTGAAGGTTATACTGCATTTGGTTAAGTGTGGAGGCTGGCACCAGAGAGGATCCATGATGGTGATTATCATGCAAATCAGCCTCCTGCAAGTCAAGCTCCTCCGTGGAGGCCTTCCAGCTCTGCTTCCCCCAGGGCTGCTCCATTGTCCCCAGCATAAAGCTAACCATCTTCGCTGCCGACACTAGACGCCGCTGAGATCGGTTCTCCTGACAGAGATTAGCGGGCAGCAATGAATCTTTCACTTGGGGTAGAAATATGATTTTATTTAAGAAAATAACCATACATAATTGGGCTTCTGTCACTTTAAATTTTAATGGTGAGAGTAATATGGAGGCTTCTGGAACTTTAAATTACGGCTTTCAGAAGCTTCACACTGAATCTTTCAATTATTCTCTGTAAGTACTTTCTCAAAGCATGTGCCACCATGACATTGATATCACAATTCAAATCTAAATTCAAAACTGACTGCAAGGCTATGAGCTATGTGCTGGCGTGCATGCTGCCTCATTTTATCTTTGAACATCTGACGAGGCGAATCAAGAGGCGTTCTCCCGGAGCCCAGCCAGCTGTTTGCCAAATATTCAAATGCCCTGACATGCAGAAGAGCCTTTCAGATTTCCCCACATCAAAATTAGCAACGACCCCCTATTCTTCCCGTTAGCTTCTGGCTCACCTACATCCTTTCACTCAGGCCCGCCTGACTCACTCAGCTAAGTGCTCGCTCTCGCTCACCTCTCGGGTTCCCCGACTCCAGCAATTGGATCTGGTATGTGCTGCAGAATGGCAGCCAGTTCAGACAAAACCATGGGGGAGAGTTTTCAAGTCAGTGTTTCCTTGAAGTGGATCTGAAAGAGTGGCTGAGCTGATATTTGCAGTAGTAGGAAGGCAGAGAGCAAAGACAGCATGCAGGTTTTACTTACAATACATTCATTAGGCCGGAACAAAAAATGAAATTGGAAAGACAGTAGCCAAGGGAAAGTGAAAAGGCTTTCCTTTTCCTTTTATTTTGGTGTCAACTTCCTTGTTATATATCCATTTTATCATTTTTAATATTTTTATCTTCATATTAAAACAAGGGGAAAGGCACCTTTTTCTTTATAGGTCTGGCTTTAGACTGCTTCAATTATTTTTAAATGTGTCCCCCTACCTCAGTAAACATAGCACCACATTTACAACTGTAAATAACGAATCCAGCTGCACATTGGTTAATCTACAATGAAAAACAACCCTTCTTTCACATTTTAAAGGTCCTGAAACAATTTTCCTCAGCCGATGACTTAGAACAGAGGCTGTGGACAGCACCTGGGAAGTTTAGAATGGGAAAGGGACTAAGGTGCCAAGTGTCAAGACAACAGCCCCTACCCCAGTGGCTGGCAAAATTTCCTGAAGCTGGACATTGAAACCCCAGGCCAGCTGGGTGAGGGGTTCCTTCATTCCTTCCGGATAAGCTGTGTCTTTACTTGTTCATTTCCTATAACATGTTTATACTTGGACAGAAGGGGCACAGCAGGAATGCTTTCAGGGCACATTTAGGGGGAAGCCACTCTCACAGGAATTGTGAATACCAGATGTCAAATGAACCTGTGCTGCTGAGAATTCTCTGAGCAGTATGCAAGGGGCACCACTTCTCGTCTGAGGAAACTCTGCTGTCCTGATCCAGGGCCTTTCCCTAGCTGCAGGCAAAGGCAGGTAGAAATCCTTTCATTTTTATAGTAATAATAAAAGAAGCTGCTAGTGTGAGCATAAAATTGCCTAAGAACTAGATAAGCTGACGGCATTCCAGTTCTGCCAGTAAAGTCTATTCATTCTCTCAATCCAAAACAGCATAAGGCAAGTAAGTAACTCGCCTCTGAGAACCATGGGTGGCAGAGGCAGGATGACCACATGTGGAATGGCCATAAAACAGACATCAGTCAACACCCTTGCCCCAGCATTATTTCCTAAATACAGGCTCAAACATTGCTTTGCACTGGGATCAGGATTACAGTGCCCAAGTAGGCACTCTTCTAAGCCACTGACCGTGGACAGAGAAAAATTTTTAAATCCACATTGATTTCCAAGTCCAAAGTAGTACAATTACAAATCTTGTCTTAGTTTAATACTGAAGGCTTATGCAGTATTTCAAATATAAAACAGTCCTACATAAATCATTCACTCAAACCTTTACCATGCTCCTATCGTATGCCAAGTACTATACTTTCATGAGTCAGCACTGGCTAAAGAATAATGTTAATACTACTAGATTTCTCTGCAAAATTTAGCACTGTGGCTTACCCCTCCATCTTAAAGCTCTCTCTTTACTAATTCCTCTTCCTCGGTCCTTGTTGGTTCGTTAAACCAACAAGGGGTGAGGAGCAGTATAGCAAAATCACCTGGGGACATATTTTTCACACTGCACAGAACCCCTTCACTCCCATTTGAGAATCATTACATGTATGAACCCCTCACTATTTCTAGCTGCAGTAAGTTATTTCTCTTAAGAGTTTGGGGATGAACAAAAGTTGAAGATCTCTGTACCAAATATTTTCTCTAGATGATGTCATCTACTCTCATGACTTCAACTACGTACCAACTACATACTGATGACTTCAAAAATAATATTTTAAGCACAAATCCATATGTCCAAATGCCTAGTACACCTGTTTTCAAATGACCTACTATTACAAACTCTACAAGTGCAACATCATTATATTTTCTAATATATATAATTTTATAACTTACATCAAATTATAAATTGTATAATTTATATTTTTTCTTTTTCTTAATAGTATTAGTATTTACTCTATGATCCAAAATAACTAGCCATATTTATACTCCTTCTCCTTCACACTCCCCATTCTCACCCCACATAGATCAAATCTGTCACCAGGTCCTTTCTCGTCTTCCTCAGTAACACATTTCAAATGTATCCACCTACCATTTACCTTACCCCACTTGGACCCCTACATTAGCCTCCTCACTCTTCCCTAGCAGCAGCCTCTGCACTTCAAACTATTCTCCACATGCTTCTGATTTCTACTGATTAAAGCAGGAAATCCATGAATGTAGTACTCATAATATACAGATGATTTCTGATAGCAAACAGACCAACTTCTCAAATATTCATATTTTAATAGGTTTCAAAAAACAGAATTAACACATCAAGCTGGGTGTCAAGTTAATAAATTTGCTTTAAAAATAAATTTCAGTATAAAACTCAGGCAATTTAAAGAAAAATTAATCTATTCAGGTAGTGTGAGATGTTTTAAAAAAGATAAAAGCAGTACATGAATCAATGAAGTGGGGAAGCTTGGTACTAGAAAGTAGGTCTAAACTCCTTAATATGGTATCAGATATCTTAAACTCCTTGACATTCTCTTCATTTTCAGCTTCTCCCTCTTTCTACATTCTCTGTACTTTATATATAACTTCTGCATATCAGCTTTGCTGCAAAACAAAACACCCCAAATTTACTAGCTAAAACAACATTTTATTTAGTTCCTAAGTCTGTGAATGGGCTGGGCAGTTAGTTCTGTCTGAGCTGGCACCCCAGAGCGATGAGGGAAATCTGGGATAACAACTGATTTCCCCTGGACTCTCCCATGTGTTTGTGATCAAATGGTGGATCAGCTGGTAACTAGATGATCTTACTCGCATGTTTAGCAGTTCGACGACTGTCAGCAAGAGCCTCAGTTGTTTTCCAGGTGGCCACTCATCCTGCAGCACAACAACTTGGGCTCACTGACATTATAGTCACAGGGTTCTAAGTACAGAAGCCCCAGTGCATGAGTCTCTACACTATTTGCTAATATTCACTGGTCAACGCAAGTCATTTGATCAACCCCAGATTCAGAATAGAGAAAGAGACTCCACCTCTCTCTTTTTTTTTTTTTTTTTTTTGAGGGGGATCTCACTATGTTGCCCAGGCTGGAGTGCAGTGATGCAATCTTGACTCACTGCAACCTCCACCTTCCTGGTTCAAGCAATTCCCCTGCCTCAGCCTCCCAAGTACCTGGGATTACAGGCGCACACCACCCCATCCAGCCAATGTTTTTGTATTTTTAGTAGAGATGGGGTTTCACATGTTGGCCAGACTGGTCTTGAACTCCTGACCTCAGGCAATCTGCCTGCCTTGACTCCACCTCTTAATGGGTAGATCTGCAATGTTACTTTGCGAGGAGTTAGAAGCAGGAAAGGGAAGTTGGTGACTGTTTTTACAGTCAACGAACTCTTATCATCCACCAAATATGCCAGGCATATTCACACACATGCTCATGCTGTTCCCATCATTTAAAATGAACTCTCAACTTCCTCCCATCCTTCTGGAAAATCCTTATTTCTTGTCCTTCAAGGCTCTCATCAAATATAGCATTCCCTGACATCTTCCCTCAAGGCATAATTAATTATTCCCTCATATGTTCCCATGATCCCTTGTGTTGCCTCTATTATATCATTCAGTGAATTGAATTATAGTTATTTATAATGTCTTATAAAGTCTCTCTCTTTAAATAGACTGTCTTTGTACCACCAGCATGTAACACAATGTCTGGCAAAGAACAGGTATTCAATAAATTAAATTTAATAAATTTAAAACAAAGATTAAAGTCTCCCTGCAATATGCCTACAGGAAAAAGACTCGAGGTGCAATTATACAAAACTGGCCTCATGAGTTAGCAGAACAAATTAGATCCACCTCATCTAATTTTTTTTTTTTTTTAAGATAGAGTCTCGCTCTGATGCCCCAGCTGGAGTGCAGAGGTGCCATCTTGGCTCACTGCAACCTCTGCTCCCCAGGTTTAAGGGATTCTTTTGCCTCAGCCTCATGAGTAGCTGGAACTACAGGCGCATACCACCACATCTGGCTAATTTTTCTACTTTTAGTAGACATAGGGTTTCACCATGTTGGCCAAGCTGGTCTCAAACTCCTGACCTCAAGCGACCCTCCCACTTTGACCTCCCAAAGTGCTGAAATTACAAGCATCAGCCACCACACCTGGCCCACCTCATCTAATTTGAAGTGCACCAGGCAGGGCAATGCTCCTAGCCAAAGGCATTTTTTCCTGTGGGACTGACACAAAGCCTGAACTTCCAGCATAGTTTATTCAAGGTCCGAACATGTTTTAATGTAGTACAAACAACACAGGCTCTAGAGTCAAAACTACTACTAGGACTCAAAACCTAACTACCTGTGTGACACTGACAATTCATTTTGTATATGTCTCTGCACTACTTTTTTCATCCATACAATTATCTGTGTTGCAGTAACATAGCAGCTAGCACAGTGCCTGCCATACAGTGGACCCTCAACTCAAATCATTAAGTCTCCTGTTTAAAAAGCAAATGCTCCTGGCAGGGGGTAACCTCAAGCCCTTTTTATTGCCTTCTGAAAAGAGTGGGAAAAGGGTAAAAGGAAGAAGAGTGTGAAAGTAAACAGTGGCAGATAAACAACTTCACAATTTTACTGAGAGCTAAGCTTTTGGCTAGTAATGAAACAGTTACATCAGTTTTCAGAGACCAAACAAAGGAATAAAAATCCCCTCCTCACCCCCCTACAATCTCAGGGCATATAATGGCCATTTCTGGTAATATAGGACTTGGGAATTGCATAATTTAGGACTTTGGGACTTATATAATTTTTGCTGGGTATCAATATACCCATACTTGCATAATTTTTCTGGGCATCAATATGGAATCATGATTTATAAGTATGCCATTAGGCAAGACTACTGAAGAGTTAGTTAAGGAAGAAATGGAATTATTTAAATGTTATGCTGATCTTTTTCTTGTATATTCCCTCACCCTCGTCCCTCATTTAAAAGGGGCAACTGTAATTGTAGTAAACAATTTTTTTTTCCCTACCTAAGGATACAATTTTTTTTAAGTGAGAAAAATTTAAAGGACACTACAAAACACATAATTATAAATTTTAAATTATATCACTTCTAAAGGAAATGTTGCCATTGAAATCAAAATAAAGTGAGTTTTAAACACACTTATATCCTGTTTCAAAGTAAAGCCAAGTTTTAATAAAATGTTTACGTTTCCAAAATCCAAGCAGGAACTCCTATGAGAAGTCCCTACATTTGTCCCTCCTAAGGCTATTCTCACATTTCAGTGGCAACCCTGAAACACTTCTGCACTTAGGGAGCACTAAACCAATCTACATTTGTTGACATTTAGCGCTGTAAATGAGACTCCATTGTTACCCGTGATGTTTCACCCCAGCTACATTGTGAACTTCCTGGTACCCAAAATTCCATTTTTCTGTATTTTCCTAGTCCTCCTCTCCCCACCCTCAGTACCCAGATTTGTACTCAATAATTGTTAATTTATGGCTGACAAGGAAATGTATAAATAGCACTTGCTGACAGTAAATTCTTTGGTTTGCTCAAGTTCAGACCAAGACCTCTAGAGATCCTAAAGACTGAAATGACTATGGTGCCCCCCATCCACATGTAAATTTAAAAAATACGCTCAGTGCGGAGTATACGGGATGGGGTGCCCTTTGAGTCGGGCTCAGCTGGTCCCATCACCACAAGGAGAACAGCAATTGGAAGCGCTGAGGACTGAGAGTTTCACAGTAAGCACAGCTGAACACGGGAAGGCCAAGCTCTGTGGGGAAAGGGCGTTCGCCGAAGGAAAACTAAGAAACAGAAAAGATTTCATCACCAACAAGCCGGATGTCCACTCAGACCCAATCTGAAAGTTGGCAATTACAAAGACAACAGGTGGATAAATCCACAAAAATGGGAAGAAACCAGTGCAAAAATGCTGAGAACACCCAAAATCAGAATGCCTCTCCTCCTATAGGGGATCGCAGCTCCTCATCAGCAAGAGAACAAGGCCTGATGGAGAATGAGTGCGATGAACTGACAAAATCAGGCTTCAGAAGGTGGATAATAAGAAACTTCTGTGAGCTAAAAGAACATGTACTAACCCAATGCAAAGAAACTAAGAACCCTGAAAGAAGATTTAACGAAATGCTAAAGAGAATGGATAACTTAGAGAGGAATATAAATGAACTGATGGAGCTGAAAAACACAACACGAGAACTTTGCGAAGCATGCACAAGTTTCAACAGCTGAATTGACCAAGCAGAAGAAAGGATATCAGGGGTCAAAGATCAACTCAATGAAATAAAACAAGAAGGCAAGGTTAGAGATAAAAGGGTAAAAAGGAATGAACAAAGTCTCCAAGAAATATGGGACTATGTGAAAAGACCTAATCTACGTTTGATAGGTGTAC
>CAUYLG010050205.1:0-80041 GCA_963573385.1 Cacajao melanocephalus | reverse complement strand
CATTAAATGGCAGTATCAAACTCACATATATCAATATTAATCCTAAATTTAAATGGACTAAATGCCCCAATCAAAAGACACAGACAGGCAAATTGGATAAAAAGCTAAAATCCATCGATATGCTGTATCTAGACCCATCTCACAGGCAAGGATACACAAAGACTCAAAACAGAGGGATGGAGGAAGACATATCAACCAAATGGAGAGAAAAAAAAACAAAACAAAACAGAAGCTGCAATTTTCATCTCTGATAAAACAGATTTTAAAGCAACAAAGACCGTAAGAAACAAAGAGGGACATTACATGGTGGTGAAAGGATCAATGCAACAAGAAGAGTTAACGATCCTAAATATATACGCACCCAATAGGAACATCCAGATACATAAGGCAGGTTCTTAAAGACTTACAAAGAGACTTAGACTCCCACACAATAATAGTGGGAGACTTTGACATTACACTGTCAATATTAGACAGATCAACGAGATACAAAATTAACAAGGATATCCAGGACTTGAACTCAGACCTGGGACAAGGAAACTTAACAAATATCTACAGAACTCTCCACCCCAAATCCACAAAACATACATTTTTCTCAGTATCACATTGCACCTATTTTAAAAGTGACCACATAATTGGAAGTAAATCACTCCTCAGCAATTGCATAGCATTTCACAGGTTTAAATAAAACATTGGTTGGCTGCTTATTTGTTATTTTCATCCCTTATTCCTTGCTGTCTCCATTGTTAAGCACAATTATTGGCATAAAAGAGGTTTTTAATACCCATTTTTAGACTGCATTCTAGCTTGGGCAATAGAACAAGAATCCCGTTCTCTCTCCCTCTTTCTCTTCCTCTTACATTCTTTTTTTTCTTTCTTTCACTCTCACTTTTTTCTTTCCTTTTTCTTTCTTTCAAAAAAAAAAAAAAAGATTGTGTGAATATTCCTAATTGTTACCAACTTGTTCTGTTCCCTTAAATGTAATCTTGAAAGTATAATTTGAAAGAAGGGCCTTGTAAATTAACAAAACATCAGAATCTATTGTACCGTCTTGCAAAAATAACCGTCAAACAAACCTGTAATTCTTAGCAGTCAGCAAATTGACAATTTTCAACATAAAAATTTATTACAGCAACATTAGGGAGGAACAATTTTCAATATAAAAATTATATTAATGTCATATTAGTAATTTTATAAATAAAATCTCAGTGTTCCTAAGTAATTGAAATCCTATTAATACTGGTCTACCAACTTAGAGTCACTGACAATTTTCCTCTTCTTCTACATATTTCTTAAGGAAAAAAAGCCTGTATTAAATATTTCTAAGTTTAAGGAAAACTGATGACTTGTCTTATTTAAATGAACACGGTGTATGAGTAATATATCTTTAGGGAGTTACAGCTTCCTAAGATAAGACATGTAAAATAATTACTGCAGTCTTCAGCAAATTTGAAGCAGCACAGTGTAACAGGAAAACAAAGGTTCTGAAGTCATCACACAGGTTTGGGTTCAAATACCAGTACCAGCCACACTTATTTGGAATTTACTTAACTTTCCTGAGCTTCAACTGTAAAGCACTCAGTGCCTAGCACATATAAGTTACTCAATAAATGTAATTTCTGCTGTTTATACCATTTTAATAAAATCTTCATATAAGGCAATATTTTAACTTCCCATGATAAAGCTTCTAATGAATATGGAAGTTCATATTCCAATAGTTCTCAATCAGTCACTTTCTGGATACCACGAAACTCATTTTTGTTTTTTTCTAAAACCAAAACATATATTACATTTATTTATTATATAAAATGAGTTTTGGCTAAATGAATAAAGAGGAAAACAGAGGTTAAAAGTTAATGATGTTAAATTAAAGATTCCAAAGTTAGAGCTGTCTAAGATTCATGGCTTAAAAATTCCAGAGAAGCACTGGCAGGAGTGCTACTGCATTGATGGAAAAGGTCTATATCTGTGCTATCCAATATAGTAGCCACTAATCATATATGTCACTTGAAAGGTGACTAGTTAACTGAGGAACTAAATTTTAAATGGTATTTAACTTTAACTAACTTAAATATAAGTTTAGCCACTTGTGGCTAATGGTATCATGTTAGACAGTATAGCTATAGAGCCAATTAACACCAAATGAGCTAGGCAGAGGAGTTGGGTGATTTATCAGTTTTAGTTGCTTCAAACATAGAAAGAACCTTATTTTAAGTATGTGTAGATTCAAGTGATTCAAATAAATATGGCTCTGCCTATGCGCACTCAACCAATCCCTTCTCACACCGGTTTCCCAACAATAGGTAAGTGTCACAGTTAATGAAGCCTAGAAGTTAAGCATCAGCCCCTGGGCAAGAATATATATATGAGAGATTCCAGTGTGACCTAAATATACATTTAGGCAGACTGGGTCTGTAGTGTCAGAAGATGGCTTCTATCCTGTAAATGATTCTGAACTTCAACGCTTCACTTATAACTTCACAAATAACTTCAGTTCTTCTATATGCTAGGCACCGAGGGCTTCGTAGTTGAAGTGAATCATTTGAATGATTATGACAGGGGTCAGCAAACTCAACTCTTGGTTCAAATCCGGAGCACAACCTGTTTTTTTGTTGTCAATTTTTTGTTTTTGAGACAGGGTCTCATTGCCCAGGCTGGAGTGCAGTGGCATAATCACAGCTCACTGCAGCCCTGACCTTCTGAGCTCAAGCAATCCTCCCACCTTAGCCTCACAAGCAGGTGGGACTACAAGCATGTGTCACCATTCTAATTTACCTTTTGTAGAGATGGGGAAGATTATAGGAACATGGCTGTGCCCATTTGTTTTGCCTCTTGCTGTATAAAAGCAAGGGTAAGTAATTGGGACAGATTATAACAACCCTCTAAACCTAAAATATTTACTATCTAGACCTTAAAAAAAAAAAACCAACTTTGCTGACACTGGTTTATGAATCAAAGGACAGAAGAGAATTCAGGGGATCCACAGTTTTAGTTTTCAAGAATAAAGAAGTAGAAGTCCCCTTCTGTTTTTGGTCTTAGGTGATCCTATATTTGGGACCAAATGGGGAATAAACAGAGTTGCAATTGTTAACAGAAAAATAAACAAACAAAAACCTCCCTAAGCTCTTGCAGCTGCAGTGTTAGGTACACACACTTCCTTTGACACATTGGAACAGTGGTTCCCAAATTCCATGACACTGTGAAATCACTTGGGAATCTATTGAAACAAAGAAATCACACAATGCTAGTGCCTGGCTCTTACCACAGTCATGATAATAAATAGCAACTTGGGTATGGAGAGTTCTTAAAGTTCTCTAGATGATTTCCATAAGCAGCAAAATTTGAGAGCCACTAATTGGCCGATGAAGTTGTAGTGCTGGGTTAACAAGCTGTCCCCAGAGTGGCTGCAGGCGCTTCCCACTACTGCCTTTCTTTTTTGAGATGGAGTTTCAGTCTTGTTACCCAGGCTAGAGTGCAATGGTGCGATCTCGGCTCACCACAACCTCCACCTCCTGAGTTCAAGCGATTCTCCTGCCTCTGCCTCCCAAGTAGCTGGGATCACAGGCATGCGCCACCACACCTGGCTAATTTTTGTATTTTTAGTAGAGACAGGGTTTCACCGTGTTGGTCAGGCTGGTCTCGAACTTCTGACCTCGTGATCCACCCACCTTGGCCTCCCAAAGTGCTGGAATTACAGGCCTGGCCTTTTTTTTTTCAATTTAAAAAAAGGAGTCTTGCTCTGTCATCAGGCTGGAGTGCTGTGGCACCATCTCAGCTCACTGCAACCTCCACCTCCCAGGTTCAAGCGATTCTCCTGCCTCAGCCTCCCAAGTAGCTGGGATTACAGGTGCACGCCACCACACCCAGCTAATTTTTTTGTATTTCTAGTAAAGACAGTATTTCACCATGTTGGCCAGGATGGTCTTGATCTCCTGACCTCGTGATCGGCCTGCCTCGGCCTCCCAGAGTGCTGGGATTACAGGCATGAGCCACCAAGCCTGGCCCTGCCTATTGTTTTCAAATTAGGGTCATAACTCAGAGGTTAGGCTCCTTAGTAGAAACTATAAGTGATTTAAATTGCTTTATGACCTAACCCACGTAAGAAAAGATGAGAATAATACTTTTTTTTTGAGACAGGATCTTGCTCTGTCATCCACACTGGAGTGCAGTGGCATGATCACAGCTCACCGCAGCTGTGACCTCCTGGGCTCAAGGGATCCTATCACCACAATCCCCAAGTAGCTGGAACTGCAAGGCATGCCACCATGCCAGGCTAATTTTTTTACTTTGTAGAGATGAGGTCATATGTTGCCCAGGCTGGTCTCAAACTCCTGCACTCAAGCAAATTTTCCTCCACCCAAAGTGCTACAATTACAGGTGTGAGCCACTACACCTGGCCTACCTGAGGAAATTTTTTTTAAGTATAAAAATATAAGTACCACTTCCAATTCCTGGAAGATGGAGTATATATGCTTTTTCCTATTCCTCTAAATACAACTAAAAACCTGGACAGTGTAAATTAAAGAAATATAAGAAGACTCTGAAGGGTAGTAAGACTACTTAGGGACTTCAGGACTCAAAAATTGATATGGTGGTACATTCTCTCAACAACTGATAGACCAACTAGGCAGGAAATCAGCAATGACATAGAAGGACTTAACATCATCAACCAACAGAATGTAACTGACATTTACACAACACTTTACCCAATATCATAGTGTACATTTTTTTCAAGTGCCGATGAAACATATCAAGACTGCCTGGGCGCGGTGGCTCACATCTGTAATCCCAACACTGGGAGGCCAAGGCAGGCAGATCACCTGAGGTCAGGAGTTCGAGACCAGCATAATCAACATGATGAAACCCGATCTCTACTAAAAATACAAAACATTAGCTGGGTATGGTGGTAGATGCCTGTAGTCCCAGCTACTTGGGAGGCTGAGGCAGGAGAAGTGCTTGAAGTCAGCAGGTGGAGGCTACAGTGAGCCAAGATCATACCACTGCACTCCAGCCTAGGTGGCAGAGTGAAACTCTGTCTCAAAAAAAAAGGAACATCAAGATAGACCATATCTTGGACCATAAAACAAACCTGAACAAATTTAAAAGAACTCAAATCATACAGCATATATTCTCCAACTACAATTCAACAACAAAAAAAATAACAGAAAAATGTCCAAATACTTGTATATTAAATAACACACTTCTAAATAATCCATGGGTCAAAGCAGAATCTCAAAGAAACATTTTAAAAAATACATTGCCAGCCTGGCCAGCACGGTGAAACCCCGTCTCTAGTAAAAATACAAAAAAAAAAAAAAATAGCCTGGTGTGGTGGCACACACCTGTAGTCCTAGCTACTTGGGAGGCTGAGGCAGGAGAATCACTTGAACCCAGGAGGTGGAGGCTGCAGTGAGCCGAGATCATGCCACTGCACTCCAGCCTGGGAGACAGAGCGAGACTGTCTCAAAAAAAAAAATACATTGAACTGAATGAAAATAAAAATATAACATTGAAATATGTGAGACAAAGCTAAAGAAATGCTGAGAGGAAAATTTATAGCACCAAATAGCTACATTAGAAACAGGAAATATCTCAAATCAATAATCTCAAAAATCAAGATTAAGAAGAGAAAAACAGGCCAGGCACAGTGGCTCCCCTCAGTAATCCAAGCACTTTGGGAGGCTGAGGTGGGCAGATTACTAGAGCCCAGGAGTTCAAGACTAGCCTGAGCAATATAGTGAAAACCTGTCTCTACAAAAATACAAAAATTTAGCTCGGTGTAGTGGTGGTGTATGCCTGTACTCCCAGCTACTCGGAAGGCTGAGGAGAAAGGACAGCTTGAGCCCAGGAGGTCAAGGCTGCAGTAAGCCTCATGATCGTGCCCACTATACTCCAGCCTGGCCACAGAGACCTTGTCTTTTAAAAAAGGTTCAGCATGGTGGCTCACACCTGTAATCCCAGCACTTTGGAAGGCCAAGGCGTGCAGAAAATACAAAAATTACAAAAATACAAAAATTAGCTGGGCATGGTGGCGTGCACCTGCAATCCCAGGTACTTCGGAGGCTGAGGCAGGAGAATTGTTTGAACCCAGGAGGCGGAGGCTGCAGTGAGCCAAGATTGTGCCCCTGCACTCCAGCCTGGGCAAGAGTGAGACTCCATCTCAAAAAATAATAATAATTAAAATAAGTAAATAAATAAATAAACAAAAACAAGCAGTAGAAAGGATATAACAGAGAGCAGAAACCAATAAATTTGAAAACAGAAAAACAATATAAGAAATCAATGATACAAAAAGCTGCTCTTTAAGATCAGTAAAATTGGCAAACCTCTAGAAAAAGATGAAGAACAGATGCAAAATTAACAATATAAGGACTGAAAAGTGATAATCACAACAGACACTGTAGGATAGATGTCCCATCCTCCATGATGTGACCATTTCACATTGTATGCCTGTATCAAAACATCTCATTTATCCCATAAATATATACACCTAGTATGTAACCACAAAAATTAAAAAAGACCCTATAGATGTCAAAAGAATAATAAGGGAATACTACAAAAAAGCCTATATATATAAATTTGATAACTTAGACAAAATGGACCAATTCCTGAAAAAACATGTTACCACAATTCATGCACTATGAAACAGATAATATGAATAGCCCTGTAACTATTAGAGAAGTTTAATTCATAATAATTCACAATTTTAACACTTCCAAAAGAGAAATCTCCAGGCCTAGATGTTTCACTGGAGACTTCTACCAAACACTTAGAGAAGAATTTACACCAATTTTATACAATCTCTTCTAGAAAATGGAATAGGAGAAAACACTTCCTAGTTGATTTTATAAAGCTAGTATTACTGATATAAAAACTAGATAAAGATGGTACCAAAAAAAAAAACTTTTTTTCTTTTCAAAGAAAATGATCAGAGATAAAGAGGGGAATTAAAAAATGATAAAGGAATCAGTATTCTATGAAAATATAATAATCCTAAACATGTGCACCTAAAGTGTCAAAATATGTAAGCCCAAAATAGATAGAACTGCAAGGTGAAACAGATGAATCCACGATGATCACTGCAGACTTTAATATCCATTTCTCAAAAATAGACAGATGCAGCAGGTGGATAATCAGTAAGAACATAATTGAACTCAAAAGCACCATTAACAAACTGGATATAACTGACTCTACAGACTACTTTAACCAAAAACAGCAGACAACATTCTTTTTCAAGCTTACGTGGTACATCCACCAAGAGAGACCACATTCTGGGCCACGAAACACATCTTAAGAAATGTAAAACAGAAATCATACAATGTTCTGCTCTCTTCCAATAATGAATTAAACTAGAAACTGTTAACAGAAATATAGCTAGAAAATCTCAAAATACTTGGAAATTAAACAAAACACTTTTAAATAATACAATGGTTAAAGAAAAACTCTCAAGAGAAAGTTAAAAATATTTTGACCTTGAAGTGACATGAGTTTTGAATAAAAAAAAGAGAAAAATATTTTGAACTAAATCAAAATCAAAATAAAACAAGATAAACACCTCATTATATACTGGGATTTATTGCTTCAGATTATTACATACATTATGTATTTATTTAGAGATGGAGTCTTACTCTGTTGTCCAGGATGGAGTGCAGTGGAGTGATCATAGCTCACTGCAGCCTTGACCTTCTGGGCTCAACTGATACTCCTGCTTCAGCCTCCTGAGTAGCTGGGACTACAGGCATGTGCCACCATGCTTACCTTGTTTTTGCATTTTTTGTAGAGATGAGCTTTCGCCACGTTGTCCAGGCTGGTCTTGAACGTCTGGGCTCAAGCGATCAGCCTGCCTTGGCCTCCCAAAATGCTAGGATTACAAGTGTAAGCCACCATGCCTGGCCATGAATAATAATTTAAATCAAGCCAATATGAAGTATGACAGGGGAGTCCATTATTTGCTTATTTAGTAATAATTATTATGTATTTTATAAATTTGTTTTTATTATTACTTTTAAAATCTCTCTTACTGGAAGGATGTATCTGTTTTTCAAAATGTGCCAGATTTGTAAAAGATGAAGTTTAACTGACAAAATACAATTATTCTGACAGCCAGACCTATTAATTAAAGGCAAAATAATTGGGGAAAAAAGAGAAAATCTATGTTTATCACGAATATAGAAACAAAAATCTACAACAAAATAATAGTACATAGAATTCAGCAACATACAGAAATAATTATACTCCATGACCAAGTGAGGTTTATTCCAGGAATGCAAGGGTGATTTAATATTTCAAAATCATTCAGTGTAATCCACCATATTAACAGGCTAAAAAAATCACATGATTATGCATATCAACTTATGTAGAAAAAGCATTTAACAGAAGACAATATCCATTCATGATTAAAGCTTTAAGAAACATAGGAATAGAGGGGTACTTTCTCAACTTGATAAAGAACATACATTAAAAAATCTGCAGCTAGCATTATATTTAATAATGAAAGACTGAGGCCAGGCACAGTGGCTCATGCCTATAATCCTAGCACTTTGGGAGGCCGAAGCAGGAGGATTGCCTGAGCTCAGGAGTTCGAGACCATTCTAGGTAACACATTGAAACCCCGTCTCCTCAGAAAATTAGCTGGGCATGGTGGCATGCACCTGTAGTTCCAGTTACTTGGGAGGCTGAGGCAGGAGAACTGCTTGAACGCAGGAGGCAGAAGTTGCAGTGAGCCGAGATTATGCCACTACACTCCAGCCTGGGTGACAGAGCAAGATTCCATCTCCAAAAAAAAAAATAATAATAATAATAATAAAACACTGAATGTTTTCTACCATGTTTATGGATTGGAAAACTCAACACAGTAAAAATGTCAATTCTCCTCAAATTGACATACAGGTTTAATGCAACTCCTAGCAAAATCCCCACAAATTTTTTAGCAAATACAAGATTATTATAAAACGTATATGGAAATGCAAAGAACCGAAACAGCCAAAACAATCTTAAAATAAAGTGGAAAGAATCAGTGTACCCAATTTCACAAGTTCTATAATTACAGTAATTAACGACTGTGTGTTATTGGTGGAGGCGTAGACACATGGATCAATGGAACAGAACAGAAAACCCAGAAACAGATCTGCCACAAATATACCCAACTGATTGTTTTTGCCAACGGTACAAAAACAATTCAATGAAAGAAAGCCTTTTCAACAAATGGTGCTACAGCAGTTGCCCATCTGTACACACAAAAAAAACCTTGATCTAAGTCTCTCACCTTATACCAAAATTAACTCAAATGAATCATGGACTTCAATGTAAAGTGTAAAACTATAAAACTTTTGAAAAAAATTATGAAAACTTTGAAGATGTAGAGCTTGGCAGAGACTTCCTAGACTTGACATCAAAGACATAACAAGAGGACAAACTGATAATCTGGACTTTGTCAAAACTAAAAACACTTGCCCTACAAAAGCCCCTTTTAAAAGGATAAAAAGACAAGCTATGAACTAGAAGAAAATATTTGCAAACCACGTCTGACAGAGGACTAATACTCAGAATACATAAAGAACTCTCAAAACTCAATAGTAAAAAACAATCCAATCAGAAAACTGGCTTAAAAGATGAAGAGACAGTTTGCCAAAGAGGACATATAATTATCGAGTAAGCACATGAAAAGAGGTTCAACATCATTAGCAATTAGGGAAATGCAAATTAAAACTCAAATAAAATATCATTATGCCCCTATCAGAATCCATTAAACAAAAAATTGTGACAACGCCAAATGCTGGCAAAGATACGGAGAGACTATCATCACTTATACATCACTGGTAGGAATTTAAAAGCTTGACAGTTTTTTGGTTATTTGTTTTTTCTGAGACAAAGTCTCATTCTGTCACCCAGGCTGGAGTGTAGTGGTACAATCTTGGCTCACTGCAACCTTTGCCTCCCAGGTTCAAGCGATTCTCCTGCCTTAGCCTCTCGAGTAGCTGGGATGACAGGCACTCGCCACTATGCCCAACTAATTTTTGTATTTTTAGCAGAGACAGGGTTTCAGGCTGGTCTTACCTCAGGTGAGCCACCCGTCTCAGCCTCCCAAAGTGCTGGGATTACAGGCGTGAGTCACCTTGCCCGGCCAGGCGGTTTCTTGTAAAACTAAATCTGCAATTACTTAATGAGCCAGCACTTACATTCCTGGCATTTTTTCTAGAGAAATAAAGATATATGCTCACACACAAACCTGTACATAAATGTTCATAGCAACTTCATTCATAATACCCCAAAACTGGAAACAATCCAGATGTCCTTCAAAGTGTGAATGTTTAAACAAACTGTGGTATATCACATTGTGGACTATTAACCAGCAATAAAAAACATCAAATTATTGACATATACAACAACTAGGAGGAATCTCCAGAAAATTATGCTGGGTAAAAAAATTCATGCTCAAAAGTTAACATACAGTATAAACTCATTTATTTAACTTTTTTTTTTTTAAGACAGAGTTTCACTCTGTCACCCAGGCCTGAGTGCAGTGGCACGATCTCAGCTCACTGCAACCTCTGCTTCCTGGGTTCAAGCTATTCCCCTGCCTCAGCCTCCCAAGTATTTGGGATTACAGGCGCCCGCCAACAGGCCTGGCTAATTTTTGTATTTTTAGTACAGACAGGATTTCACTCTGTTGGCCAGGCTGGTCTTCAACTCCTGACTTCAAGCGACCCACCCACCTTGGCCTCCCAAAGTGCTGGGATTACAGGCGTGAGCCAGCCTGGCCAACACGGTGAAACTCCATCTCTACTGACAATACAAGATTAGCTGGGAGTCGTGGCACATGCTACTCAGGAGGCTGAGGCACGAGAATCGCTTGAACCTGGGAGGTACAGGTTGCAATGAGTAGAGATTGCGCCACTGCACTCCAGCCTGGGCAACAGAATGAGACTCTGTCTCGACAATAACAACAACAAACAAAACAAAACAAAAAATTTCAGGAAAAAAAGGATGGTTGCTTCTGCACTGAACATGGGGACTTTTTTCCCTGTCATTATTCTCTAAACAATACAACAACTGTTTCAACAGCATTTAAATTGTATTATGTATTTTAAATAACCTAGAGGTCATTTAAAATATACAGGAGGATGTACATAGGTTATATGCAAATACTACTACAATTTCTATAAGGAACTTTCATATAAGCATCTGTGGATTTTGTTTTTTATGGGGGTCCTCCATGGTTACTAAAGAACAACTGTATGTATATATGTATGATATAGATCTACGTAGTTTATATATAATCAAATCTAGATTATATACACATCTATATCAAACTTACTCTATTTTTTTTAAAGCTTGCTAGGTGATTATGATATGCATCTAGATTTGAAAACCCCTATTCAAAAGTAGCTTTTTTTGATACTGAATCAATATTTGCATCTATATTTATAGGTGTACTCTCTGAAGAAAACAGTAAGAATGTCAAAGTATACAAAATGTTTGTAAAATATATATATTTATGAGTTACAA
Organism: Cacajao melanocephalus; assembly: GCA_963573385.1. Lineage (NCBI taxonomy): Eukaryota > Metazoa > Chordata > Mammalia > Primates > Pitheciidae > Cacajao > Cacajao melanocephalus. Next base: position 68,536 of record CAUYLG010050205.1, on the reverse strand, counting down.
TAAGCTGAACAGAAATGTTCATGGCTCTGGGCCCCTCCCTGTGGATTCCTTTAGCATATGATTAATAACAATACTGCAGCTACTTCTTACAATATTATTACCAAGCATCCATAGATGGTTTTCTATACATTGAAACTGAACTGCTCAGATGACATTTTGAAAATAGTTAGCATTTTAGACGTAGGATAAAGAATAAGATCAGAAATGAACTGTGTAATCAATGACACCATGAGGAAATGCATTCTTACCTGTGTCTCTGCTGATCAATCCAGAATTTACAGCTCTTCCTGACAAAGTCACAGCCCATTCCTCGGCCCCAGTCTAACTTCTCAGCCATGCTGTAATTTGCTTTATACCAGCTGTGAAATAATTCAAACAAAGCAATTTTTATTGTTGTCCTTTTAAAAACTGTAGTATAGCAACTGAGAATCTCAACAATGAAAAAGATTTTGGAGGCCATTACCGTAACTGATCATTCACTAAGTTCTTACAGCACAGAGACTGCTACACAGGGATTGGATAACCAGAATTATGATGAAGGTATTAAATAATTTTATATTTTTATATAACAAAACAAAACACATTTCTATTGCAATTTTCATTTTATTTTGAGATAGGGTCTCCCTCTGTCACACAGGCTGGAGTGCAGTGGTGCGATCGTGGCTCACTGCAACCTCTGCCTCCTGGGTTCAAGTGATTTTTCCTTCCTCAGTCTCCCGAGTAGCTGGGACTACAGGCGTGCGCCACCAAGCCTGGATTATTTGTGTATTTTTAGTAGAGATGGGGTTTCACCATGTTTGCAGGCTGGTCTGTATCTCCTGACCTGAGGTGATCTACCCGCCTTGGCCTCCCAAAGTCCTAGGATTATAGGTGTGAGCCACTGTACCTGGCCTTGATTATAATTCTCAAAGATAATAGAAGTCACAGAGTAGAAAGTAGAAAGAGATAAGGGGGATGATGACCAAAGAAACAAAAAGAGAACAGGGGGAAAAGAGAAGAAAGTACACTGAGGCAGAAATAGTAGAATTACTAGTTGGTTAGTGTTTACCTAATCTGATTCAGTAGACCCTAGTTTCTTAGTCTTCTGGCCTTGAATGTGCGCCATTCTACTATCATAGGCCTTGTTCCTGAGTAAACATTACACCATTAAAATAATGTTAACTTGAAATAAAATTATACACAGACAAATTTCTAGTAAAACAGTTTACAGTTTTATTTGGGAATCATATATAAGAAGAATTGCAGCCAGGCACAGTGGCTCACACCTGAAATCCCAGCACTTTGGGAGGCCAAGGTGGGTGGATCACAAGGCAGGAGTTCGAGACCAGCCTGGCCAACATGGTGAAACCCCATCTCCAGTTAAAAAAAAAAAAACAAATACAAAAATTAGCCGGGCGTGGTGGTATGCACCTGTAATCCTAGCTACTTGGGAGGCTGAGGCAGGAAAATTGCTTGAACCCAGGAGGCAGAGGTTGTGGTCGGCCGAGATCACACCACGGCACTCCAGTGTAGAGAACAGAGCAAGACTCCGTTTAGGGGGAGAACAAAAGTAGAATTGAAATCTGAGACATACATGGAAACCAGGGTGGACTCCGATATGTCCAGAGAACAAAGAAAAAGGTGAAGGTTTTACTGGGGAAAGAGGAAGTTATACAAGTGTTTTGAAAGAAAGCTCACTGGTGCTGGCAGCATCTGAAAAGAGTTCCCATTGGCCAGTGTGAGCAGCTGCTAGGTAGGACTTGTAATGTTGAACTTAGAGCTAGGACCTTGTAGCTGTGGACTGGGCTTGAGAGACAGTGTGTCAAGAAAGTTGTCCTGTATAAGTGACTAGTTGTCCTTGTGTGACTCATGTAGTAAACTGAAGTTTGGAAAAATTTCTTGGGATAGTGCCTGTTATCAGGTAAATCATGCAAAGGAGTCCTCCCTTCCTGGTCTTCCCCAGCTCCCTTTTGTTAGGGTTTGATATAAGTGACTCTACTATGAACCTGACAACTTTCAGAGATAGACAAGTCAATATTATGTCCTATACGTTTTCAATGTCCTAGCTGGGAGCAATGGCTCACACTCGTAATCTCAGCATTTTGGGAGGCCGAGGCAGGTGGATCACTTGAGGTCAGGAGTTTAAGACCAGCCTCGCCAACATGGGGAGATCCTGTCTCTACTAAAAATACAAAAAGTTAGCCAGGTGTGTGGTGGTGTGTACTTGTAGTCTCAGCTACCTGGGAGGCTGAGGTGGGAGGATCACCTAAGCCCTGGATCATGCCACTGCATTCCAGCCTGGCCCTGTCTCGGAGAAAAAAAAAAAGTTCTAATAACAGAAAAAAGAAAATACTGATTGAGTTTCCAGACAAATTTAATCGAAGGCGATGGGTTTGTTTTAGTTTTTCTTATTTATTCTTAGAGACAAGATTAGTTTGCAAAAGTTATAAAATTATACAAAATAGTCTCTTACCGGTGTGTACTATATTTTGTTCCTTTAGCATTATCAAAACATTAAATAAAAACATAGGCTCAGGAGTGGGCGCAGTGGCTCACGCCTGTATTCCTAGCACTTTGGGAGGTCAAGGTGGGCAGATTGCTTTAGCTCAGGAGTTTGAGACCAGCCTGGGCAATGTGGCAAAACCCCATCTGTACAATAAAAAACAATAATATTGAAAAAAAAAATAGGCTCAAAAGTTGGGGAGGTAAGAATCATCCCCTCTACTTGTACCACCTTACTATGAAATCAAACAAATATGTAATGTAGCATCTTCCAATACTTCTCTCCTTTCAAAGAACAAAGCTCTCACTCAGAGAGAAATTAAAAGACTCCCAGTGCTCAAATGCCAAACTGTCTGCAACTTCTGCAACTACAATGTGAGTTACATTACTAGCTAGCTTGGTATCACAGCAAGGCCAACTGCCCAGGTAGTGACAGGAGCCCCTAATGCTGTACATCAGCAATTATCTTAGCAGTGCTCAGGTTCAGAAGCCCTTAGTCCCATGAATAAAGTGTAAAGTAATTAGATGGAGTCTTCAGATGGAGTGAAGGGACGTGCTGATGTACCTTTGTGAAGGTACACATTGATGAGTGCAGAATATAGCAACAGCACTATGTTATTTTGTCACCAGGTAGGCACTCCAACTACACATCATGAGACCTTCTTGATAACCATCTCTATGCAGCTCTTTCTGTATTAGCAGTCAACAGTTACTAAGCATTTATCATACGGTAGGCACTTCGCTAAATGCTAACTCTACAGTAGTGAACAAATAAACACAGAACCTGCTCTTGTGAAGATCATAATCTAGTAGGGAGGACAGATATTACAAAACATTTGAAGTGTGATGAGTATTCCAAAGGAGAAGTATATGATGCTGATAGGAACATATTAACAGAGAAACCTAAGTTAGTCTGAAGAATCAGGAAAGGTTTTTCTGAGGAAGCAACTTCAACTAAACTCAGAAGGATGAGCACTAGTTAGTGAGGGCGCAGTGGGAGCATCAGAAAGAGAGGGTTTATTAGTAGTATCAGTGAGTTGTGAAACCAACTTAGCGGATCTTGATTAACATTGCTCTCTCTTTAAAAAAATCAACAGAATAAAGGACTGCATGAGGCCAACATGGCGAAACCCCATCTCTACTAAAAATACAAAAATTATCCAGGCGTGGTGGTGCATGCCTATAGTCCCAGCTACTCAGGAGGCTGAGGCAGTAGAATCGCCCGAATCCAGGAGGCAGAGGCTGCAGTGAGCCAAGATGGCGCCACTGCACTCTAACCTGGGAGATAGAGCAAGACTCCCTCAAAAAAAAAAAAGATAAACTCTGTGAGATAGATATTACTTTGATGCCTGTTTTACAGATGTGGGAACTGAGGCCAAGATATAAGCTAGGAAGGGGCAATGCTGGGATTTGAATATAAGGTTTTGGCTTCAGTATCTGTGTACTTTTTTTAAAAATTGAGGTATAATTCACATACCATAACATTAACTCTTTTTAAAAAATATTTAATTCACATATCATAAAACTCACTTTCATAATGTACACAATTCAATGCTTTTTTAGTGTATTCACACATTGTGTAACCATGACCACTACCTCATTTCAGAACATATTCATCATCCAAAAAAGAAACAATGTATTCACCTCCATCCCCACTCCCTGGCAACCATTAATCTACCTTCTTTCTCAATGGATTTGCTGATTCTGGACATTTCAGAGAAACAGAATACGGCCTTCTGTGTCTGGCTTCTTCATTTAACATAATGCTTTCAAGGTTCATACATGTTGTAACATCAGCATGTATTAGGACTTCCTTTCTTTTTTGATTTTTCTTTTTCATAGACTATTTTTTATATCAGGTTTCGGTTCATAGAAAAATTGAGCAGAAGGCATAGAATTATCATATAGCCCCATCCCCCCTCACTCATAACTCTCCCCACTATCAACATTCCTCACCAGAGTGGAACATTTGTAAAAGCAGTGAACCTGCAGTGACACCTCACTATCACCCGAAGTCCACAGCTCACATTAGGGTTCACTCTTGGTGTTGTACATCGCTGAAGGTTTTAACATACATATAATGACATGCAGCCATCATTACAGTGTCACTCAGTATACTTTCACTGTCTCCCAAAATTCCTCTGTGCTCTGCCCATTCATTCCTCCCTTTCCCACTAACCCCTGGTGACCACTGATTTTTCTTTTCTTTTTTTGAGATAGGGTCTCATTCTGTCATCCAGGCTACAGTCCAGTGGCACAATCAAGGCTCACTGCAGCCTCGACCTCCTGGGCTCAATCAATCCTCCTGCCTTAGCCTCCTGAGCAGCTGGGACTATAGGTATGCACCACCACACCCACCTAATTTTTGGTAGACACCAGGTTTCATCATGTTACCCAGGCTAGTCTCCAAGTGATCCTCCTGGCTCAGCCTCCCAGTGCTGGGATTACAGGCGTGAGCCACTGCACCCGGCCTTTTTTTTAGAGATGGTGTCTCGCTACGTTGTCCATGCTGGATTTAAACTCCTGACTGGGCTCAAGTGATCCTCCTGCTTCGGCCTCCCAAGTAGCTGGGACTACAAAGTGTGCAATACTACACTGGCTTGATCTTTTTATTTTTTCCATAATTTTGCCTTTTCTAGAATGTCACATAGTTGGAGTCATACACCATGGAGCCTATTCAAATTGATTTCTTTCATTTAGTAACATGCATTTAAGGTTCCTCCATGTATTTTCATGGTTTGATAGCTCATTTATTTTTAGTGCTGAGTAATATTCCATTGTCTGGTAGATGCACCACAGTTTACCCATTTACATACTGCAGGACATCTTGGTTGCTTCCAAGTCTTGGCAATTATGAGTAGTGCTGCTACACACATCTGTGTACAGGCTTTTGTGTGGACATAAATTTTCAATTTGTTTGGATAAATACTAAGAAGTGTGATTGTTGCATTGTATGGTAAGAGTAAGTAAACTGTCCTCCCAAGTGGCTGTACCATTCTGCCTTCCATCAACAATTAATGAGAGTATCTTACTCTACATCCTCACTAGCATTCAGTATTGTCAGTGTTCTGGATTTTTACCTTTTTTTTTTTTTTTTTTTTTTTTTTAGATGGGAGTCTCACTCTGTTGCCCAACCTGAAGTGCAGTGGTACGATCTTGGCTCATTGCAACCTCCACCTCCCAGGTTCAAGCAATTCTCCTGCCTCAGTCTCCCAAGTAGCTGGGATCACTGGCATGTACCACCATGCCTGGCTAATTTTTGTATTTTTAGTAGAGACGGGCTTTTGCCATTTGGCCAGACTGGTCTTGAACTCCTGACCTCAGGTGATCTGCCTGTCTTGGCCTCCCAAAGTGTTGGGATTACAGGCATGAGCCAATGTGCCTGATTGATTTTCACCATTCTGATAGATGTGTCATAGTTGTTTTAACTGGTAATTCCCAAATGACACATGATGTTGAACATCTTTTCATATGCTTATTTGTCATCTGTTTATCTTCTTTAGAGAAATATCTATTCAAATCCTTCACCCGCTTTTAAATTGTATTGCCTTTTTACTATTGAATTGAAAGGGTTCTTATAAATATTCTGAACACTAGACCCTTATCAGATAGATAACTTGCAAATATTTTTTCACATTCATGAGTTGCCTTCACTTTCTTCTTTTTTTTTTTTTTTAAAGAGACAGGGTCTTGCTATGTTGTCCAGGCTGGACCAAACTCCTGGGCTCAAGTAGTCTTACAATCCAGCCTCCCGAGTAGCTGGGGTGACAGGCATGATTACTCCCGGCTGTCTGTTCTTTACTCTTCATGCCACTGCATCTCGAAAGCTCTTTTTACTTTCTTGAGTGTTTTTAAAGCACAACTGTTTTTAACTCAGTAAAGTCCAAGTGTTCCCTTTTTGTTTTTTCTTTGGTAAGCTTGGGCTTTTGGTACCATGTTGAAGAAATCATTGCCTAATTCAATGTCATGAAACTTTACACCTGTGTTTCCTTCTAAGCATTTTGTAGTTCCAGCTCTTAAATTTAGGTTTTCAAACCTTTTAAATATATACATATTTATATATAGCTGGGAAGTGAAGCCTCTGGCTAGAAGCCAGAAACAGGCACTTTCTTTTGATGCATTTTGAGTTGATTTTTATATACTGTGTACCATAGGAGTTCATTTTTGTGCATATGGATATCCAGTTGTCCCAGCAGCATTTGTTTAAAAAACTATTATTTTCCCATTGAATGGTCCTGGCACCTTTATCAATATCTATACTCTTAATCACTATAAAAATATGTGTGTACTTTGGTCATGATATATTTCTTACTGTGTGAGACACTGTGCCAAAAAAAACTTGTAAAGGATGCTATGTAAAATGTGTGAAGACCTTCAGGCAATAGAAAGGACCGCTTCAAAGGTGGCCTAGATAAAGGCAGTAGTCATCAAAGAAAGTACACAGACTTTAGCAATACTCAAGAGCTAAAGATGAGCAAGATCTGCCATGGATTGGATGTGAGAAATGGGGAGAGAGAGTTATCAGGGATGACTCCCAGTGTTCTGAATAGATAGACGATAGTATTTACTGGGAGAAGCAACTTAGTTAAGCGACACTGAAGTCTTACGCACTGCATACTAATGACTTTTCAGGGTACTATTTTCTACGTCCTAAAGGTAGAAAACTGTCCCCAATTTCTTTGTTAGGCAGAATGCTACATTTTTTCCTTACTTTTCTCCCTTTGGGTCAAAGAAAAATTAAGAAAGTATATGACTTCTGTAGAGGCTTTGTCTAAAAACAGTGCCCTCAAGGTACGCACTTATACCTAACTTCTGCCTTCCTCTCTCCCTCAGGGATGGCTTTGCCTCCTAAATGACAGATATATGGTAACCAAAATCTCTGAACTTCTTCAACTTCTGGCCTCCACTTACAAAATGACTTGTATTCTCATTTCCATTCTTTCTTCGTGAATTAATGGACAGAGTTGTGTCTTTCTTCCCATTCAAGTTATCTCTTGGTTTTCTGGATCCCACCCATCTTGCATCCCCAGGGACAAGGCTGTGCTAAAAATATCCTTTCTTACCTACATCTTCCTCTGTCACTTAAGCAGCTCACCCTATTGTGGCAGCCTCTATCACAGCTGTTTCAGCACTGACTGAGTGTTAAATTAAATATTAAAAGCTAAAAAAGCCAGTGCCCTTATACAAAGGCTGGAATATAACAAAATCTCATTAAGAGTTTTGCTTAGGCCTTTCCTGGGCCTTACGGCATGACAAAATCAGGAAGGAATTCTTAACAGGACCCATTTAAGATTAAACAAGTTTGTTTTGTTTTGTTTCCTTTTTTTTTTCTCCTCTACATTCCCTTGTTATGAACAAGTTTTATTGAGGGTGTGAAGAAACTCCTCAGGCCTCCACAAATTTATTGGTAGTCTGAAGGAACTCCCCAAACCCCATGACTTAGCAGGCGACAATAGAAGGGTAATTGCCCCAGCACCTAGACCTATTTATATTAAGAAAACTTCCTGAGGCAGAAGAAGGTCTTCAGGACTCCAGCCTTAGTTACAGATTAAAAGAAGTTAATCACTTAGATCTTTAGATGAATGCACTTACACACAGACATATAGCTGAGAAAGTATGTAAGCTCTGAAACACTTTGTAATTTTGAGCTGGTCTGGTGATAATTTCCAGGCCTTCTCCCTGTAATCAATTACAGAAATAAAAACTCTGTTCCTCCCCAGCTCATCTGCATCTCATTACTGGGCCGTGAGGAATAGCAGTCGACCCTCAGTTTGGTCCAGGAACACTATGAACTTCTCAGTCTCTTCCATTTTTGTTGAAACTGTTCTCAGGGCCAACAATAACCTCAAGCCAGGTACAGTCGCTTGCAACTGTAATCTTAGCTACTCTGGATGCTGAGGCGGGAGGATCTCCAGGTCAAGAATTCAAGACCAGCCTGGGCACCATAGAGAAACCCCGTCTCTAAAAAAAAAATTTAAACAATTAGCTGGCCACCATGATGACATGTGCCTCTAGTCTCACCTACTGGATAGGCTGAGGCAGAAAGATTGCCGAAGTCCAGAAGTTCAAGGCTACAGTAAGCTATGATAACACCACTACACTTCAGCCTAGGCAACAGAGCAAGATCTTGTCTCTTTCTGTTTGTTTTGTTTCTTATTTCAAAATGATTATGCCATGAAGATCTTGTCTCTTAAAACAAACAAATTAAAAAAAGAATGACCTCTGTATTTTTAAATCCTTAGACCTCTTAACAGTGAGGTAGTGTCAACAATTTTCACAGTTTTAATAGCACCTCTACCATTAATTTTCAAATTTGATTCCATTTTCTAATTTTCTCTCAGACTGTCTTAGAAAGAGTAAGAGGTAATGATGCTTCTACTAAAGCAGCTTTAATTTTGTTTGATATGTAGGGGTTATATAAAAGATTTCATTTAAAAACAGTATTTCTGCCAAGCGTGGTGGCTCATGCCTGGAATCCCAGCACTTTGGGAGGCCAAGGCAGGAGGCTTGCTTGAGCTCAGAAGCTTGAGAGTAGCATGGGCAGTAATAGTTGAGACTTTGTCTCTACTTAAAAAAAAAAAAAAAAAAAAACAGTATTTCATGGCTTTACCAGAAAGTTCCACTGCTTTATAGAAAACCAGTGATCTATAGACAACAAATTTCATTTAAAAATTAAAAAATTATTTAGTCTTTCCTTCATATTGGCTCAGAGTCTACTTACTAGAAAACAAATAATATCAGGGATTTTGTCCTAATTATTACTATGCCTCAGGGCCTGAAACATTTATTGACGCCAGGTGAGGTGGCTCACGCCTGTCATCCGAGCACTTTGGGAGGCCAAGGTGGGCAGGTCATTTGAGCACAGGAGTTTGTGAACAACCTGGGCAACATGACAAAACCCCATCTGTACTAAAAATACAAAAAAAGTAGCCAGGCATGGTGGCACATGCCTGTAGTCCCAGCTACTCAGGAGGCTGAGGTGGGAAGATTGCTTGAGCCCGGGAAGTCCAGGATCCAGTGAGCCCAGACTGCCACTGCACTCCAGCCTGGCCAACAGGAATGAGACCCTATCTCCAATCAAACAAACAACGGAAGTATTTACTGAATGAATGAATGAATGAATGGAGTTGGCATAAATAATAGACAGCTAACTGTACAAGATTCAAATACTTAATAAGTAAATTTTGCTTCAGCATGAAATGTCAGCATTTTTTAAGCTATAATTTCACTATTAATTTCATTTTAATAAACAATTCATATTTTACTCTTACAGCTGTCTTACCCAGTGTCCTCCATTAATGCCAGAGTGATTCGAGAGAGTACTCGGTTCTGGGTGTGAGAACCAGTCATTGCTTCATTCTGAAAATCACCAACAGATTTTAATTAGAAGACTAGTTTATCTGCAACTCCTAATACTTTCTATAATTCCTCCGATATATATTTAAAATGTTTCAACTGTGAGAGGCTGACAAGACACTCACTTAAAAGTGGTGAAATATATAAACCTTTAAAATGACTAGACTGAATCTTCAAGTGAAATCTATTTTCTGCCCTAAGTGTTTCAATTGTGTACGATTCCCTTACAATGGTAGGCAACTGGCATTTAGAACTCTGTGATGAATGAAGATAAATCTATACGAAAACAGAACTACTACAGAAATATTATACTCTCCAGGTAAAGCAAAGTCGGTGATTGAAGCAAATGCACAAATAATTTCGAGTCAGGGGGAACACTCATCTGAATTACACAGAAATGTTTTCATAACCTTTAACTTTATGATCACAGAAATATGTACTAATATGCAAAACAAGTGTGACAGAACTATGGGATAAAAGAATTTACTTGAAAGGTCTAAAATATCATCAAGGTCTACCATCTACCCAATATTTTAATTCATATCATACAATTCCTATCAGAAGGTCACCTATTGATGAGGACTTCACTGCCTCTTACACAGCATATTTCATCTTTGGACAGTTCTGATTATTCTTTAAACCTTTCCAATGAACACCAGATGATCATCTCAACTACTGTGATACCATGCTTTAAATAGAATAGTTCAGCCAGGCATGGTGGCTCACGCCTGTAATCCAGCACTTTGGGAGGCCGAGGCGGGAGCTGGAGATCAGCCTGACCAACATGGATAAACCCCGTCTCTACTAAAAACACAAAAAAATTATCTATGCACGGTGGCACATGCCTGTAATCTCAGCTACTTGGAAGGCTGAGGAAGGAGAATCGTTTGCACCCAGGAGGTAGAGGCTGCGGTGAGCCAAGATCGCACCATTGCACTCCAGCTTGGCGACAGAGCAAGACTCTGTCTCAAAAATAAATAAATAAATAAATGAATAAATAAAGACACAAAGTTGATTTGAGAGAAGACGTTAATAAAATTACTACTCTCAGAGCTTCTGCTGAAAAGGACATACATTTTCATTTCTGGCCACTCTACAGCTTTGTAAAGGGAGTCGCTTGAAAAAATTTATTAAGGAAAAGAAAAAAAACTAAAATTTCCATGGGAGGAATAAATGTATGTGTCTTTCGTAAGTTTCCATCATGATTACTTTGTGGTCACCTAGACAATAACAGTAACCACAAGCATTCATTTCATTCCTTCCACAACTTCATTAACTTTAGGCATGATGTATATAAGCTGCAACTATCTATTTAAGCAGATCTCTAAACATTTTTTTAAAAATTATATATCCTTTGACCCAGAAATTCCACTTTCAGGGATGCATCCTTTCTATATAAATAAACCTGACCTTGTGTTAACGCTCTAGCTCTGTTCCCCTGGAAACCCAATAAAGGTGAATGTCGACTGTGTTACCAGGTAACAGTACCTAAGAAAAAAAGACCTCCTGATATGCGTCTCAACTTGGGATGACTGCAAATGAACATGAATACCTGTTGGTAAGCCACAGTTTCGATTTGGACTTCCCTGTGAACAGTGACTCCTGTGGGTATGTATGTCCCTTATTGGATCTGGAATTTAGACCTATGGAACTGTTAAAAAAGATATTGGTCCCTATTTGGGACATGATATTTCTAAGCCAGGCTGGTTCTCCCGTCTGTCTGCTGTGGTCTTGGGCTCCTGTACTTCAGCTGCACAGGGAAGGGAGACAGGCACAGATGACAGCCCCTCCACTGCTATGCAGAGCACAAGAGAAATGCCTGGCTTTACTGTGCCGCCACGTTGTGTGTTCCTTTTAACATCCTTCTCTGAGGGAATCTTTTCTCAATATGGCCTGATTAGGTCCAGTGAGTTTGACTGCTTAGTTGAATCTAAGAACACCAACTGAAACCCCACCCTAGGAAGGCAAAGTATCACAGATATAAATAAGTTGCTCATTACACTTTCTAACATACAAAATTTAAAACACAGTTTTCATTAACACAGAACAGTTATGCTACGTTCATATAGAAAACATGAGCAGATCCACGTATACAGTTCATTCTGTGAAAGCATGTGTTTCTGCAATGTGAAAGTGCTCATGTGAAATTAGTAAATAAGGGAATGGCATCAGCATAACATGGAATCACGTTGGCTCACTGATGTCTCCCTGCATGTCACCATTTTGTGATGAGGCCTAAACACAAAGTATACTAAGATCCAAACACAGCAACACAAAAATGCTGTTCTGTGCATAATGTGTGCTTACTCCACCTGCTTTCTCTTTGCTCGGTGCAGCCAGCAACTCTGCTTGGAAGTGTTTACTATAGGGTTCTCACACGTCTCATTTTACCCTCGTCCCCATTACTCAGATTTACGATCCCCCATCCAGCTACCACGGGTTATTGTTACTGCTGATGCTGAAGCGAAAGAAATGCTAGAGTAGCCAGTCACGATGGTGTATACCTGCAACCCCAGCACTTTTGGAGGCTGAAGGCAGATGGACTGCTTGAGTCCATGAGTTTGAGGTCAGCACGGGCAACATGGTGAAACCTGTCTCTACTAAAAGGACTAAAAGAAAATCAGCTGCTCGTGGTGGCACATGCCTGTAGTCCCAGCTACTCAGGAGGCTGAGATGGGAGAATCACCTGAGCCCAGGAGGTCGAGGCTGCAGTGAACCGAAATCATGCCACTACACTCTAGTCTGGGCAACTGGAGTGAGACCTTGTCTTAAAAACAGAAAGAAAGAAAGAGAGAAATACTGAAGCAGGCTGTGTGCCTGTGGTCGCAGCTACTTGGGAGGCTGAGGCAGGAGGACTGCTTGAGTACTAGAGTTTGAAGCAGTAATGTGCTATGACTGTGCCTGTGAATAGTTGCAGCACTCCAGCCTGGACAACACAAGGAGACCCTGTCTCTAAAAAATATAAAAATGTTAATAAAAGACATACTAGAGTAGATACAGGACTTCATTTACTGGAAATCTGAGGTCTTTTTAAAGCTGAGCTCATAGTTCTATATGACTTATTTGTTTCTGTTAGTGATCTGTTGACTTGTTTTTCCCACAAGTCTTGTTATTTTTAGTGTCCAATTTTGAAGAAAAGGGTTTTTTAGGAAAGTATACATTGCATTATAGCAGAAGCACCTACAGTGCCTTAGAAAAAGTGAAAAAAGTTGCATAAATATGTGAACTCATTAAAAAATAATTCTATGTGTGTTTGCACACACATACATATGTAACATGTATGAAAGTATATATAAAAAACACAGAGAGTGATTACATCTGGAAAGTGGGTCTGGAGAGCCAAAGGGGTAAAGCGACAAAAAACATTTTCAGTTTATAACCTGTTAGAATAACTTTTACCACAATTATGAATTAGTTTCATTAAATAAAGTCTAGTAAAATTTAAAAACAAACTGACCTCTAATAACCTTTTTTCCCAATGGTTGAGCTCAGTGCCCATACCACCCTGATTTTCAAGCTCCATTCCCTCCAGAACTGGACAATTAAAATGTTTTCTTGCTTCCTCCTACAAACCAGAAAAAAAAAATGTGGTACAAAAGTACCATAAGATAACGGCAAACTTTTCATCACATGAATATAAGAAGTTAACATTAAAGACTTATTTTGTTGAGAAAAGAGAAATTCTTCTTAAAATATGTTTTTTTCTTCTTCTTTTTTCTTAAGCACCCACTGTTGCTCTGTGATAAAATTTTTTAATATAATTAAATATTTTGATGCAGTCATACTCTTCTTTGCTATGAAATTACCACTTCTCCTAATATCTTTTCTCTCTGAAGATTTTCACTTTTGTACCATATAGCTAAAAAATGTTATAGACTAGTCTGATTGGCAGTTGTAACTCATGTCAATAATCTAAAAATTTTTTATCTTATTTTAAATTGACAATTTATGATTATATATATTTATGGAGTACAGACTGATGTTATGATTTATGAATACAATGTGAGGTAATCACATCAAGATAATATATCTATCATTTCAAATACTTATTTTTTGTGAGGGGAGCATTTGAAATTTACTATCAGTAATTAAAAAATATGCAATACACTATTACTAACCATATTCACCATGCTGTGCAATAGATCTCAAAAAAAAGAAAAAAAAGTATTACTCGTGTCATGATTTTGTACCCTTTGGCCATCATCTTACCATTTCCCCCCACCCACAGCCTCTATAACTACTCTCTGCTTCTGAGTTCAGTTCTTTTAGATGTCACATGTAAGTGAAAACATTTATCATTAAATAAATTCTAGTAAAATTTAAAAGGAAACTGACCTCTAATAACCTTTTATCCCAATGGTTGAGCTCAACTGAAAAAGTGTGAGCACTCATTTGTGTTTTTGACAATAGTCATCTGACAGACATAAAATGATATCTCATTGTGGTTTTAATCCACATTTCCCTAAAGATTAGTAATGTTGGGCATTTTTTTCATGTACCTGTTCACAATTTGCATGTCTTCTCAGGTCCTTGGCCAATTTTTCAAATGGGCTATTTGTACACAGTTGTTTGTATTCCTTATATATTCTGGATACTAACCCCTTTTCTGATGTATGGCTTGCAAATAAATATTTTCTCCCAATTTGTAGGTTATCTTTTCACACTTTTAATTATTTCCTTTGCTGTGCAGAAGTTTTTTCATTTGATATAATCCCATTTGTCCTTTTTTATTTTTGTTGCCTGCACTTTCAGGGTCTAATCCAAAAACTCACTGCCCTAGCCAATGTCATGTAGGTGTCCCCTTATGTTTTCTTCTAGTAGTTTTACAGTTTCTGGTCTTATGTTTAAATATTTAACACATTTGGAGTCGGTTTTTGTATATGGTGTGAGGTAAAGGTCAAATTTCATCTTCTGCATATGGATATCCAGTTTTCCCAACACCATTTATTGAAGAGACTTTTTCCCATTGTGTATTCTTAGCACCTTTATTAAAAATCAATTAATCATAATTGGTTAATCACAATCAGTCAATCAAGTAAATCATAATTTCTTCTGTCCCATTAACCAATGTGCCTATTTTTATGCTAAGACCATGAAATTTTAATTACTGTTCCTTTGCAGTACAGTTTGAAATATCATAAAGCTGGAGGCATCACACTGCCTGAATAGCTTTGTTCTTTTTGCCCACTGTTGCTTTGGCTATTAGGGTTTTTGCGTGTGTGTTTGTGGTTCTACATGAATTTGAGAATTTTTTTTCTATTTCTGTGAAAAACGACACTGGAATTTTGGAAGGGATCACACTGGACTTGTAGATTATTTTGGGCAGTATGGACATTTTAACAATACTAATTCTTCCAATCAATGAACATGAGATACCTTTATATTTATTGTGTCTTCTTCAATTTCTTTCATATAGTTTTCAGCGTATAGGTCTTTCACTTCCCTGGTTAAATTTACTCCTAAGAATTATTTCTTTTTGTAGCTATTGTATATGAGATTATTTTCTTGATTTCTTTTTATGGTAGTTTTCTATTAGTATACAGAAAACTACTGATTTTTGTGTGTTGATTTTGCATCCTGAAATTTTACTGTATTTATTAATCCTCATAATTTTTTGATGGAGTCTCTAGGGTTTTCTAGATATAAGATCACGTCATCAGCAAACAGCAACTATTTCACTTCTTCCTGTCCTTTTATTTATTTCTATGGCCTGACTGCTCTAACAAGGACTTCCAATACTATGTAGAAGTGGTAAGAGTGTTTTAGAACTTGGAGGAAAGGCTTTCAATTTTTCACTAATGAGTATTAAGGTTTGTTGTAGGTGTCTCTTATATGGTCTTTATTGTGCTAAGGTACGTTCCTTTTGTACATAATTTGGTTAGTTTTTAATCATAAAAAGATGCTGAATTTTGCTAAATGATTTTTCGGCATCTACTGAGACAATCATATGGTTTTTGTCCTTCACTCTGTCAGTGAGATGCATCACATTTATTGATTTGCTACGTTCAGCCATCTTTGCATCCCAGGGATAAATCTCACTTGATCATGATGGATGACCTATTTAACGAGTTATAGAAATCAGTTTGTTAGTATTCTGTTGGAAAATTTTTGTACTTATGCTCATCAAGAATATTAGCCTGTAATTTTCTTTTCTTGTAATGGTCTTGTCTAAATTTGTTATTAGAGTATTGCTGCCCTGGTAAAAAGGGTCTAGAAGTAATCCCTCCTCTTCAATTTTTTGGAAAACTTTGAGAAGGACTGGTATTAGTTCTTCTTTAAACGTTTGGTGAAATTCAGCAGGGAAATTGGTCCTGGGCTTCTCTTTGATGGCAGACTTTTCTTGCTGAGTCAATCTCATTACTCATTATTGGTCTGTTCAGATTTTTTATTTCTTCATGATTCAGTCTTCATAGGTTGTATTTTTCTAGGAATTTGTTCATTTCTTCTAGGTTAACCAATTTGTGGTTTATACAATTGTTGATAATAGTCTCTTATGATCCTTTGTGTTTCTGTGGTATCAGTTCTTATGTCTCCTCTTTCATTCCTTATGTTATTTGCATCTTCCTAGTCTAACTAAAGGTTTGTCAGTTTTATCTCTTCTAAAAATCTACTCTGGCCAAGGGCAGTGGCTCATTCCTGTAATCCCAGCACTTTAGGAGGCCAAGGTGGGCAGATCACCTGAGGTCACCAGTGCCTCCTCTATTGAGATACCTCTTCGGATCAGTGGTACTATTTCTACAATTACTGATCATTTTATTTGGTGCCTGTATTAGTCAAGGTTCTCCAGATAAACAGAACCAATAGGATGTGTGTATATATCTCTATATATGTACAGACAGAGAAAGAATACAAGAGAGGAGGGAGGTGGTGGTGGGCGCCTGTAATTCCAGCCACTCAGGAGGCTGAGGCAGGAGAATCGCTTGATCCCAGGAGGCAGAGGTTACAGTGAGCCAAGCATGTGCCATTGCACTTCAGCCTGGGCGACAAGAGGGAAACTCCATCTCAAAAAAAAAAAAAAAAAAAAAAAAAGATGCTCAGTAGGATAAAACTTTGCTCATTGGGTTCTATCTGTCCTTTAGTTAGAGATTTCAAGAGATGGGAAATAGCCCAAAAGCAGTGCAAAACTTTAGAAGTCAGAGAGCTGTACACAGTCAAGGAAAAGGGGAAGGGAGAATAGCTGTGGTACCTAGATATTTGGCCCAGATATTCTGGATGTTTTTGTGAAGGTGTTTTCTTTTTCCTTTTTTTTTTTTTTTTGAGACAGAGTTTGCTCTTGTTGTCCTCTACCTCCCGGGTTCAAGTGATTCTCCTGCCTCAGCCTCCAGAGTAGCTGGGATTACAGGCATGCACAACCACGCCCAGCTAATTTTGTATTTTTAGTAGAGACGGGGTTTCTCCATGTTGGTCAGGCTGGTCTCGAACTCCCAACCTCAGGAGATCCACCCGCCTCAGCCTCCCAAAGTGCTGGGATTACAGGCGTGAGCCACGCACCCAGCTGCGAAGGTGTTTTCTTGAATGAGAGTAACATTGATATCAGTAGACTCTGAAGTAAAGATCACCTTCCATAATGTGGGTGGGCCTCATCCAATCAGTAGAAGGCCTGAAGAGAACAAAGACTGATCTCCCCTGAACAGGAAGTAATTCTGCCTTTGGACCTGAACTGCAACTCTTCCCTGAGTCTCCAGCCTGCTGGCCTACCCCTTCAGATTTGAACTGGCCAAGCTTCCACAGTCATGTGAGCCAAATCCTTAAAAGTAATCTCTTGGCCAGGTGCAGTGGCTCATGACTGTAATTTCAGCACTTTGGGAGGCTGAAGCAGAAAGACTGCTGGAGCCCAGAAGATTGAGACCACCCTGGGCAACATAGTGAGACCTCATCACTACAAAAAATAAACAAAATTAGCTGGGCATGGTGGTGCATTCCTATAGTCTCACCCACTCGAGAGGCTAAAGCAGGAGGATCACTTGGGCCCAGGAGGTGGAGGTTGCAGTGAGCCAAAACCACACCACTACATTCCAGCCTGGGTGACAGAGTGAGACCCTGTCTCAAAAAAAAAAAGAAAAGAAAAAAGAAGAAATCTCTTCCTCCCCTCCTCTCTCATATTCTTTCTCTGTGTGTACATATATAGAGATATATATACACATCCTGTTGGTTCTGTTTCTCTGGAAAACCTTGACTGACACAGATAGAAAATAAAATGATCACTAATTATAGAAATAGTACCAGTGATCCTAAGAGGAATCACAACAGAGGAGGCACTGGGTAGGGTGGGAGCTGTGAGAGTCATTGCCAAGTTTCCATTTCCTCAGATTTCTCATGGCCCGTAGCTTTACTGCACTGCATTTATATTCCTTTTCCTACTATAGTCTCTAAAATATTATAAGTTCTTAAATAATAACAATGAGTAAAGAAAGGACCACAATAAAGAAAAGAACAGATGGCTCATAAGACATGAAGTTCAGTAATACTTACAACAACACGAGGCGTTACCAGGAGATACACAGTGTGAGGAACTATCTTATTATCTCGAACATCCCATAATCTCTCCACTTTTCGAACTACTTTATCACTCCATTGATATAATCCAAGACTGCAATTATAGAATTAAAACACAATTATTATTGCAAATTCACCACCACTTTAAATGTCAAAATATTAACATTTACTGTAAAAAGCCTTTATGATTATCAAAAAGGCATGACAAATGAAATAAAAAGATAAACAACTAGGAAAAATATTTATAATAAGCATGAAAAAGGAGTAATATCTCCAATTTATAAAGAACTCCTACAATGTGATTAGAAAGGGAAAACTGACCTAAAAGATTGGACAAGGAAAATAAATAGTGTACAAAGAGAACATGCAAATGGCTAAAAACCTCACTACTGTCCTGGAAATACAATGATGCCATCTTTTATTCATCAGATTGGGCTTAAAAAATAGAAAATATCTACAATATCCAATACTGATAAAGAAGTAACAAGAGCATTTATACATACTTGGTGGGAATGTGCTTTGATATAACTTTTTTTTTTTTTTGAGATGGAGTTTTGGTCTTGTTGGCCAGGCTAGAGTGCAGTGGCATGATCTCAGCTCACTGTAACCTCTGCGTCCCAGGTTCAAGCTATTCTCCTGCCTCAGCCTCCCGAGGAGCTGGGATTACAGGAATGTGCCACCACATCTGGCTAATTTTGTATTTTTAGTAGAGATGGGGTTTCTCCATGTTGGTCAGGTTGGTCTTGACCTCCCGACCTCAGGTCATCCGCCCACCTCAGCCTCCCAAAGTGCTGAGATTACAGGCGTGAGCCACCGTGTGGCCTGCTATGCCTTTTTTTAAAAAGTGTCGGCTGGGCACAGTGGCTCACACCTGTAATCCCAGCACTTTTGGAAGCTGAGGTGGGCAGATCCTGAGGTCAGGAGTTCAAGATCAGTCTGACCAACATGGAGAAACCCCAGCTCTACTAAAAATACAAAATTAGCCAAGCATGATGGTGTATTCCTGTAATATCAGCTACTCAGGAGACTGAGGCAGGAGAATCGCTTGAACCCGATAGATGGAGGCTGCAGTGAGCCAAGATCATGCCATTGCTCTCCAACCTGGGCAATAAGAGCGAAACTCCGTTTCAAAAAGAAAAATGTAACATGGTAGTTTTTATTAACATTTATAGTGTAAACAGATTTTAAATCAGCAATCCCAGTTTGGGAAATCTATCCTGCATAAATAAAAGCACTACTATAAAAGTAACATATTTATCTATTACAGAAAATTATGGACATCAATTTTTACTTCTCCCTGTAACCTAAGTCATTTTTTCTTTTTTTTGGCTTATTCCCTAGACTACTTCTGCCATTTTCCCTATAAGTCTCTCATTCTCAGCAAAAGAACAGAAAACATAAAGAGCGTTTTCTTTTCCAATATTGTTTTATGAAATTTCAAACATACAAAACATTAAAAGAATTGTTTAATAAACATCCTTATAATCAATAACCAGTTCACCTAGATATTTAATTCCTTTATCTTTTTCCATGGCCAGGCAATGTTTAAACATAAACGGTGAACAAATCCAGCCAGAAAATACACAGTTTTTACCTTATTAACCACTCCAATCTCTCTTTACCATTCATACTTCAATATCAACAGTTTCCCCAAATACATAGGTTAAAGCCAAATTCAATTATTTATATTTGTAACAACTGAATTTATTACTCTGTTATCTTTATTTTTACTGGAAGCTTTCTCTTTTTTTTCTCTTGAGACAGTCTTCCTCTGTCACCCAGGCTGGATTACAGTTGCTTGATCACAGCTCATTGCAGCCTCAACCTTGTGAGCTCAATTGATCCTTCTACCTCAGCACCCAAGTAGCTGGGACTACAGGCACATGCAAGCATGCCTGGCTAATTTTTATATTTTTTTGTAGAGACAGGGTTTTGCCATGTTCTCCAGCTGGTCTTGAACTCCTGGGCTCAAGCAGCCCACCTCAGCCTCACAAAGTGCTAGGATTACAGGCATAATCCACTGTGCGTGGCTGGAAGGTTTGATGCTTTTGAGGAATATCCTCAATGCAAGAAAGCATTGCAAATTATCAGCTTAAGAATGCTTCCTGTGTGTGGGTATCTCTCTCCTCCTTACTTACATCATTATATAAAAATTGCCTATCTCACAAGTTACGTTTTCCATAAAATGGCCCCTTATATCCTATTTTGTTTTAATATCTATAATTTCCTTAGGTTTGCCATAAAGACATGATTATTTATGGCATCTAATATGCTGATTCTCAGATTCTAGTCTTAGCACCCTCCTAAAAGAGGAGAACAAGAACAGAAATAAAAAATACCTATAATTAAAAGGTGGGAGGCCATCTGCAAATCTTGAAGTGAGAGGATTTCCATCTTTATCATGGTAGAATGCAAACAGTCCAGCAGAGAAACCCTATAAGAAAAAGTTCAAAATATCTTAAAGTGAAAAATATCAAGACTAATTACAGGCCTGTGATCAACAGAGAGCACTGATACTGGTACATAAAAGCACCATGCCAATACTGCAGTAGGAACTTATCATGCATTGTAATTGAACAAAAATTCAGTGTTCCATATTTATAAATTTTAAATTCAAATTACTTTAGGTAAATATTTCTGTAATTATAATTATATATCCAGGTATCATTAGAGTTTTAAAACCATAAAGAGCACCAGCTGTTGTGTTTTGAATTCCTGTCTGCTGTGTGTCTGTGTATCTGCGTGTGTGTGTGTGCACATTATAAAATGGTTCTGAAAGTCTGTCTGCACTTTAAAGTTATCTTTGCCTTCTTATATATATAGAAGAACCCTCCCAAAGTGCTGGGATTACAGGGGAGAGCCACCACTCCCAGCCCTTCTTCCTTTTTTTGAAAATGTATCAGGTATCACTTCTGAACAAGAGCTGGACAAGAGCTGAAAAGATAGAAGCAGAACACTGAAATGCATGGCCAAGACTGACAATTGCTTACATTAGATAATTACAAATTACTGTGAAGATGAACATTTGTATATACTCAAATATACATGTAAAAAATTATTTAGCTGACAATTTCCTTTCCTTTAATTTGAGAAAGTGGTAAGTCATCACTACTTCCTCCCCATAATGATTTTCACATGGTTATCAGAAGCGGCAGCAGAAGGGCTGGGCATGGTGGCTCATGCCTGTAATCAAGCACTCTGGGAGGTTGAGGCAGGAGGATCACTTGAGCCCAGGATTTCAAGACCAATCTGGGCAACATGGCAAGACCCCCTCTCTACTAAAAATACAAAAATTAGCAGAGCATGATGGTGTGTGCCTGTGGTCCCAGCTACCCTGGAGGCTGAGGTGAGAGGATTGCTTGTGGGATTACAGGCGTGAGCTCCCCTCTCTAATCTCAACACTCTGGGAGGCTAAGACGGGAGGATCACTTGAACCCAGGAGTTTGAGGCTGCAGTGAGCCGTGATAGTGCCTTAAAAAACATGGTGATTGTTAAAAAATCTGGAGACAACAGAGCTGGAGAGGATGTGGATAAATAGGAACACTTTCACACTGCTGGTAGGACTGTAAATTAGTTCAACTATTATGGAAGACAGTATGGAGATTCCTCAAGGATCTAGACATAGAAATTCCATTTGACCCAGCAATCCTACCCAAAGAATTATAAATTGTTCTATTATAAAGACACATGCACATGTATGTTCACTGCGGCACTGTTTACAATAGCAAAGACCTAGAACCAACCCAAATGTCCATCAATGATAGACTGGACAAAGAAAACGTGGCACATATATACCATGGAGTACAATGCAACTATAAAAAAGGATGAGTTTGTGTCCTTTAAAGGGACACGGATGAATCTGGAAACCATCATTCTCAGCAAACTGACACAAGAACAGAAAACCAAACACCACGTTCTCACTCATAGGTGGGTGTTGAACAATGAGAACACATGGGCACAGGGAGGGGAATGTCACACACTGGGGTCTGTTGGTGGGTTGGGGGCTAGGGGAGAGATATCAGTGGGTGGGGAGGTTGGAGAAGGATAACACTGGGAGAAATGCCTGAGGTAGGTGACAGGGGGATGGAGACAGCAAACCACCATGGCATGTGTGTACCTACGCAACAGTCCTGCAAGATCTGCACATGTACCCCAGAACTTAAAGTACAATTTAGAAAAAAAAATCACACAAAAAAATAATAAAATGCTTCAAAAAAGAAATTTATATTAGGGAATATGTCTCTATATAAAAAATGCTTAGTTTATGTATGAAGAACCAATTACCCTACCTTTAACTTTGTCTGTAGCCAAATTAATTTTTAATATTTAATACTTATAGCTAAATTTATTTAAGATCAGAGATGTGAAATATTTATAGAGAAAGAGCTGATGATGAACTCAATAACAAACCCCATGGTTTCACTTGTAATTACCGAGACCTCTAGGTTACTTTTATAAATCTCATAGCTATAAATTCAGAGGTAACATGAATAGAGGGATTAAAAAAAAAAACATGAACCGAAGATTAAAATGACTACCAAAGAGACTAGTTAAAATAGATTAGTCCCCTTGCAGCAGTCATTGATGACATTTTAAAGAACAAATAGACCGATATGGAAAACATAAAGCAAGAAAGCGCTCTGATGGAGATGACACTCGGGACAGGTTTTCTTATGTTTTGTTTTTTCTCTGAAGCACAAACTCTCTGCTCATACCCCTATGTGTCATAACAGACTAAGCCAATAAATTGGCTTCCATATAAGTTCACTTTGTTTTTTTCATTTGTAAAGTAGAAAAATGAAAGGGCAGTTCTTCTTTATTATAAAACTAGTGAAACTAATTTTTGCAAGCTAAAACTATACCCCTGCTGAAGATAAAGTACTGAGGAAGGTCTAAAACTATTAACAAGTAAAAAGCAAATCTGATTTTGTAAATAAAAATACTTCATGGGGGGAAAAAAAAAGCAGCAGCCCAGGGTTCAGCCATATCTATAGATTTTCATAGGCCTTTCAGCATCATTAATTCTTAAATCTCAGAATTTTAAAAGAGGAAAAAGCTTTATAAATATTTTTGTTTGTTTGTTTGATACAAGGTCTGCCTCTATCACCAGGCTGGACTGCAGGGGTACAATCTTGGTTCACTGCAGCCTCGACCTCCCTGGGCTCAAGCCATTCTCCCACCTCAGCCTCCCAAGTAGCTGCTGGGACCATAGGTGCGTACCACCATGCCCTGCTAATTTTTGTATTTTTATTGAATGTGAATCCAGGAATCCACATCATCTTAATATGCAATATATGTATAAAAATGACAACATAATAAGCAGAAAATCAAGGCGTGAAGGAAAGAACAGTAGCGGTAGAATTTACCAGGGCGTGAATAATCTCATGTTTCACCGTGGACAGCATCCCAATAAACTCCTGAGGCTGAGTAGAGATCATATTTGGACACAGGTTAGCATATCCTGCTATTGGCCTGTCAAAACAGACATTGAATTTTAAAATTATATTACAGAACAATATTTATTACAATATTTATTAACATTTACTTCTCCATCAAACACGGCTCAAGGACAGAGAAATCTTTGCAAAATATCAAATGTAACTTTGTGCCATCAATATCTTTTACTTTCAAGACATGTATCCTCCGCTTCCCTATGGCAAGGCAAATCAACACCTGTTTCCACAAAGGAGCATCACTGATTATACTTGAAAGTGAAGTTTTGGAATATATCAATATCATGCCCAAAAAAGAATGAACTCAAAGTCTCAAATTCTAACACCATTTTACCTGCAAAATCCATATTTGACTTCAGCGCACAGAGACAAGCAGGTAGAGGGGGAAACCAGTTATAAAATGGGACAATCAGTGAATGGCTCAGGCTGCTCAAAGTTGTTGACCCTTCTTATCTCTGCTTGCTATTCCCTTTCTCCTGCTCCAACACTGCCTACATTCACATAAATATTTCTACCCTCCCACCATCTTCTTCCAAATTCTACACCATGTAGAATCTGCACACTTCTGCATCTCTCTCTGTGCCTAGAACCCGAGAGTCTGAGGGCAGACCAGGACTCAAGAGTCCAGAGTAACTCAGTTCCACCATACACCTACCTGTCTTTCAAAAGCTGTGGCCAATGCAATGCTAAACAACCCCAAACTCAGTTCTCCTACCACTATCGTAACATTTCACATAGAAATACCACAAAGATCATCAAAGTATAACTGCCTATTTACAAAGCACATTTATCTTATCTAAATTTTTAAAATACTGTATATTTTCTTCATAGGTAATAGCAACATACTTAGAATTAGAAAAAGTATGACTACAATTCATTTATTTAAAAATTGCCACAGTGACCTGTAAAATACAAAATGGATTTCACTTCCAGGCTTAAAACTCTTCAGGGGCTTCCTATAGCACTTAGAATAAAACAATCCTGTCTGCCTGTCCGAGAACTTGCCCTCCAACAGTGACCACTGAAGTGGCTTCTGACAGCAACAGGTACACATGGCTTTGGCCTTGCATAAGCTCTTCACACATCTCTTTATTTGGCTAAAGCCTATCAACGTTCAGGTGGCAGCTGAAGTTTCCCTTTTTCAAAGAGGTCTTCCTTGCTCAATTGAGCTACAAGCTCTTTTATTCTATTCTATGTGACAGCATTCTATTTATTTTCTACAAAGTATTTATCATACTTTGAAATCACATATTTATTTGCAGGAATATTTAATACCTGTCTCCCTCTGTAATCCATAAGTTCCATGAGGCAGGCACACATGTACATCTTGTTTACCTAGTCTGTCGGCCACTCAAATATTCATGAAATGAATTAATGCAATATAGCAATTCTAAAGGAAGGTTTCACTTCCTTGAAAAAAGAGTAACTTAAAGCCAGGTGCAGTGGCTCATCCCTGTAATCCCAGCACTTTGGAGGCCAAGCCAGGCAGATCACCAGAGGTCAGGAGTTTGAGACCAGTCTGTCCAACATGATGAAATCTTGTCTCTACTAAAAATACAAAAATTAGCCAGATATTTTAGTGTGCACCTGTAATCCCAGCTACTCGGGAGGCTGAGGCAAGAGAATCGCTTGAACCCAGGAGGTCGAGGCTACAGTGACCTGAGATCGCACCACTGCACTCCAGCCTGGGCAACAGAGCGAGACACCAACTCAAAAAAAAAAGAACATAACTGCTTTTTCTCCTAACAAATCTAGAAGTTAGTATAACTAATTCATGTGCATGAAAAGACCATTGCTAAGGTGTTAAACATCTATCTATTGGTCAAAAGGCTCAAATTCTAACACAGAATTCATGAATTGGTCAAAATCCTAGAACTCTGGGAAGCCAAGGCAGGCAGATCACCTGAGGTCAGGAGTTAGAGACCAGCCTGGCCAACATACTGAAACTCTCATCTCTACTAAAAATATGAAAATGAGCCAGGCGTGGTGGTGCACACCTGTAGTTCCAGTTAATTGGAAAGCTGAGGCAGGAGAATCGCTTGAACCAGGCAGGTGGAGGTTGCAATGAGCCGAGATCACGCCACAGCACTCCAGCCTGGGTGACAGAGAGAGACTCCACCTCAAAAAAAAAAAAAAAAAAAAAAATAGCTGACTCTCTTTGAAGTCAGTTAATCTCAAATCTAATCTCACCTAGATTTGAGAATGTTACATACAATCTATTCTGAGACATATAGCAATTTCTACGGCCTTTAATTAATTTGTCTGGTATGTGACAGGCAATCTTCTGCATATATAACTTTTCATTTCAAGACTGGGCTGCTTCACAGGAAAATTTTTTGAAATCTTTTGTAAATAAAGAGAACTCTGAATTTTCAAGTGATATCTAACTAAGCGAATCACATGTAACAAATGATATTATATGAACAGTCATTATTAACATCTTAACAGTTTTAGCATAAGGTGCTAAAATTAAAGTTCAAATTGTTTCCTGAGAGTGGTAGTCCCCTAGACAGAAAATTCTCTTGACAGTAGACTTCTTTATTTATTTCTGGACACAGGGTCTGGCTCTGTGGCCCAGGCTGGAGTGCATGTGGCACAATCACAGCTCTCTGAGACTTACACCTCCCAGGTTCAGGTGATCCTCCCATCTCAGCCTCCTGAGTAGCTGGGACTACAGGCGCATGCCACCGCTCCCGGCTAATTTTTGTATTTTTTTTTAAGAGATAGAGTTTCACCATGTTGCTCATGCTGGTCTCAAACTCTTGAGCTCAAGTGATCTTCCCACCTCAGCCTCCCAAAGAGTTGGCATTACAAGCGTGAGCCACCGCACCTGGCCTTTTGTTTTTCTTTTTTGAGGGGGACAAAGTTTCACTCTGCTCCCGAGGCTGGAGTGTGGTGGCATGATCACAGCTCATTGCAGCCTCAACCTCCCAGGCTCAAGCAATCCTCCCACTTCAGCCTCCTGAGTAGCTGGAACCACAGGAGCATGCCAGGCCCACAGCAGTGGGCCTGGCTAATTTTGTTTATTTTTTGAAAAGATGAGATCTGTGTTGCCCAAGCTGGTCTCGAACTCCTGGGCTCAAGTGGTCCTCCCACCTCACTCTCCCAAAGAGCTGGGATTACAGGCGTGAGCCACCGCACCAGGCCCACTTGACGGCGGACTTATTCTCTGGAATATTGGCAAAAATAGGATCAAAATGGAAGACGAATGGCAGAGAGAAAAGTCAAATGAAGTGTCTGACTTTTCTCTCACTTTGACTAAAAACTTGGGCTACCACATTAATAACAGTCTCATCACTGTCCTCTAATGCCACTCCAAATCCAGGCAGCATGCTATTTCTGTCTACCAAAGGCAATCTGGCAAATGCGAGATTCCTGTAATCTTAACACTAAAAATACAGTTTGCTTTCAGAGTTCCCATATTAGATCTTAGAAACTTAGTCTCAGAGGAAAGTTTACCTGTCCATGTTTGCTTCCTGCTGACAGTAGGCTGCATAAGAGATGATGTTTTCACGGCTGCACCTCTCAGTGGCCAAAGCACCAACGTAAAGAACAAAGTCTGCATCCGGGATGCCTTCTTGGTCTGGCGCACCCACTACTCCATGGGGCCACTTACCCCCACGGTAGACCCTGCATTGCTGCACCCACAGGGGACAACAGAAAGCCAGACCAGACACAAAGTTAGCTATAGTGGCATTTAATCTTACAGTAAAATCTACACTGTAAACACAGTACAATTTTATCTTTATTTTCTCTAAACTTCTATCAAAATCCATACCTCCTTGTCTACTCAATACCTAGCTCTAATTCCGGATTTATTTTACTGAAATGTCTACTTTACATAAAATGATCATAAACCTATAACCTCAATTAAATAATAGCTATCACAAAGGAAGGCCAACCAAACAAGATGCTGAAAAGACAGAAATATAAAAGGTTTTAAAACTCTGAAACTACATGGAGGGATTTCCCTATCAGGAACTTTTTTTTTTTTTTTTACAACTTTCTTTCAATCTACAGTTAATTCTAAATAAGTGGTAAAAAACTTTATCTAATGGAATATATTTCCTATTATAATATAATCTACATCTTGTTAAAAACTCAAATAATCTAAAGGTATGTAAGGTAAAAAAGTCATCTCACGATATTACCCTTGTTTCTAATCTTCTAAGCAAATCTTTTATTATAAGAAAAATTTTTTTGATATATATAGATGAGGTCTCACTATATTGACCAGGCTGGTCTTGAACTTCCGGCCTCAAGCAATCCTCCCATCTTGGCCCCCCAAAGTGCAAGGATTAAGGGATTACAGGCATGAGTCACCACGTCCTGCCCAGCAAATGTTATTTGCCTCTGCAATGGTTGCTTTTTTGAAAGCTACTTCTATCAAAATTCCCAAATAATCATAATCTCCAAATGAGAAACAGAAAAATCAGTAAACTGTTATTATCTAAGGTGTAAACAATGCTTTTATAGAGAGGGGAAAAAAAACACAAATTCTCATTTCATTTAATAGAAAATACACATTGTTTATTCTTCCTTCTCTAACACATGCATTTGTAATTTTTAAAATCCATTACTGCAAGGGGTTGGAGTCAAGGAGATGTTGGTCAAAGAATACGTGTTTACAGTTAGAGGAATAAGTTCAAGAGACCTATTGTAAAGCACAGTGACTGGTTAATGACAACATGCTGTGTTCTTATTTATTTATTTTGTTTGTTTGTTTGTTTTGAGATGGAGTCTTGCTCTCTTGTCCAGGCTGGAGTGCAGTGGTGTGACCTTGGCTCACTGCAACCTCCACCTCCCAGGTTCAAGCAATTCTCCCTGCCTCAGCCTCCAGAGGAACTGGGTCCACAGGCGCCCGCCACCATGTCCAGCTAATTTTTGTATTTTTAGTAGAGACAGGGTTTTGCCATGTTGGCCAGGCTGGTCTTGAATTCCTGACCTCAGATGATCTGCCCACTTCAGCCTTCCATAATTCTGGGATTACAGGCATGAGCCACCACACCAGGCCTTGTATTTTTTTTTTAAGCAATAGCTTAGCTTAGGCATAATCTGAGATATTCTTATTCATTTATTTATTTTTGAGACAGGGTCTCACTCTGTCACCCAGGTTGGAGTTTAGTGGGAAGATCATAGCTCACCAAAACCTCCACCTCCCCAGCTCAAGCAATCCTCCCACCACAGCCTCCCAAGTAGCTGGGACCACAGGCGCACACCACTACGCCTGGCTAATTTTTTTGGATTTTTTGTAGAAACAGGGTTTCACCATGTTGCCAAGGGTAGTCTTGAACTTCTGGAGTCAAGCAATCTGCCTGCCTTGGCCTTCCAAAGTGCTGGACCTACAGGTATGAGCTACTGTGCCTGGCCTTAATTTTTTATTTTTTTGATATAAGTAATAGATATTCAATATGGAAACTCAGAACATCACAAAAATCGCCATAACTTACCAAAGAAAAGCACTTTCCCCAACAATCTCTTAAAGAACACCATTAACATTTTTATATACATCCAGATTTAACATGTGTATACTTCCAGATTGTTTGATAATTTTTTTATTGTCTGTGTTTCCACACTTTCAAATAAAATGGGCTAAAAATAAAAAGATTTGCAACCTTTTTTTTTCATGTAAGAGCTTAAATTTCTTTCCAAGTCAGTACATAGAGATTTACTTCATTTTTTAACAACTATACAGTATTCTACTACCATAACTTAAGTAATACCCTAAATAGGCATATTTACAGTTTTGCAAAGAACATACTCTGAACATATATTACACAGCCATTAGTATTTTATGCAATACATTTCTAGGTTGGATTGAAGCTTACATATTTTTTATCTTAAGAGATGTCAGACTGTCCTTTAAAAAACTGAGGTATATACCTGGCCAAAAGAGATTTTGGAAGAGAAAGATAATGTTCTAAGCTGAACTGATTCAGCAGATCAAGATAAATAGAGGCAGGGAGGCCTGTGGGGAGGAGTGAAGAAAGAAAATGTAATTAAACTCACTTGAAAGCTAATGAAAGAATAAAATCAGCATATCTAACTGTGATTACCTTTTGTAGACCAAGGAACCTACTAAGACTTTGACCTTTAATCTGTAAAAATGGTGTGACATTCACAAATTAAAATCTCCTCTCCTGTAAAAACATTGCTAAGAGCAGGATGAAATACCTGGAGATGCTCCTCTGGAACAATAACTGGGCCGCATTTTGTGTGTGCTGCACATTCTCCAGTGCAGTATCTATGAGGATCATTTTCCTTCCGGAGGTATTGGTTTGTTGCACATTGTCTTCAGTTCATTTGTACATCAAAGTTTAAACACAAAAAAGAGAATATCATATAGCAGTTAAAAACTTGGTAATCAACTGGTAGCTGCTATGTTACTGCATTAATAATGTTACTATTTTAGTCAGGAAAGTAGGCTAAGAAAGAATTTTGGTTCTATAGGAAATTTGGGTTTCTAAATTGATTTGAGTTTTTAAACACCCAAATACTTCATAAAGCCAACACTGTATACACATGAACATGGGAAAAAGGGGATCTGGAGAACAGAGGACAACCATATCCCAGAAAAAATTCAGTAGGCCATCACATAATGAAAGATCAGGGAAAGAATGATTATCCAGCAGATGCGTTTTTATTCTTTTAAAATACCTTGCAGTTTGGTCTCTAAGAACAAGCACAATAAAATTCTAGTATAAGAAGTTTCACATCTTGCCATATTCATAGAATGGGAAAGGCAAAGTACCAAGTGGCTGAAGAAAATCCTCTGTATTTAATGTGACATACCTGCTAAGTAAGATAGTGCCAGCAGGTCTACGGACCTGAAAAGTCTTCTCTAAATAAGAAATAGCTTGTGGGAAAAGCTTGTTCTAAATAAAAGTTAAAAAGAAACTTAGAATTATAAGGAAGAGATAAATTATATTTAAAACAAGCAAGCATAGGATATTAATGACTAAGGGGACAAAAGGAAAACACTTTATAATTATGGAATATAGATACTAGTCAGTCAAGGTTGTAGAGCAAGGGGTAGGAAGAGAGTAAGTCTAGTAGGAAAATAATTTCCCCCATTTTCTAGTTCAGCTTGGGAAAACAGTACTAGGTAGAAATTTCCTTCCCCAACTCCATTTAAATAGAAAAACAGAAAACATATATCTCAACTATTTTTTATTTGTAATTAAATACTAATTTCCTTTGGCCGGGCGTAGTGGCTGACGCCTGTAATCCAAGCACTTTGGAGGCCAAGGCGGGCACATCACCTGAGGTCGGGAGTTCAAGACCAGCCTGACCAACATGGTGAAACCCTGTCTTTAAAAATAAATAAATAAATAAATAAATATTAATTTCCTTCGATACTGCACCTTTAACAAAACTGCAATATATCTCAATTATTAATCTAGATTACTACAAATGACAGACTGACTTAGATGATTCCAACACTAAGATAGTTTATGTTAAGAAAAGCTTAAGTTTAATTAAACTCACCAATTTCTGTGGCCCATAGTGAACTGGCTTTGTGTGTCTGCGTGTGTGTGTGTGTGTGTGTGTGTGTGTGTGTGTGTGTGTGTGTGTCTCCATACAGTTAAAACTCTAATGTGGTTATCAGGTCAATCTTCAGGAAAATAAACATTTCCACCAAGAGAACACTGTTCTCAATGTACTTCAAAAACTGTCTTTTTCACCCTATTCTCTGCATGATTCGCTCCCCAAAAACCTGAGCGAGCAATCAAAAAAAGAAGACTAATTAACAAATTATTTTAAAATGACTAATTGAATGCCAAATACCAACGAGTTTTCATGAGTGCATTACAAAGACACTTTTGATAAATACTTTCACTACCAACACCTTTTATTCAGTCATTCATAGAACAGTCATGTATATATTTTACTTTACTGAAGTAGAATTTACATATAATAAAATTGTAAATGTCCAATTCAAGCTATGAGTATTTATTACATACCTTTACAAGATTTTTTTTCTCAGGGAGCAACCTGAAAGTAATGACATAAAAACGTAAGAATTACCTCTCAGAGGTGTAGCACTATCTCATCTGTTCAGAATGCATCTGTCAAGAGCCCCAAGGAATCCTATATGCATAAAATAACTGTCCTCCAAAATTTCAACTTACCTCATGTAGTATTTGAGGGTTTACTCTGTGCCACAACATGGTACTAAGCATGATCATGTCATCTCATTCATTTGGAATGTTAAGGATAGGGAAAGACATCAACCACTCCTAACAGCTCTTCATAAACTACTGTAGATTCATAATTTATCTGTTTTCTGGATCCCACTTCCATGAAATAAAAATCAGACTAATCTCTCTGGTTAATAATTTCATGAACTTTCTTATTATTGTTTATACTAGTACTTCTTATTTTTTCCTCCAAGTGTCAGAGACGTTTGAACCAGAGCAACTCCATCTTGAGTAGTGGCTGGTAAAATAAGGCTGAGACCTAATGGGCTGCACTCCTGGATGATGAGGCATTCTAAGTCACAGGATGAGACAGGAGGTCAGCACAAGATCCAGGTCATAAAGACCTTGCTGATAAAACAGGTTGCAATAAGGAAGCCGGCTCAATCCCACCAAAATCAAGATGGCAACAAGAGTGACCCCTGGTCATCCTCACTGCTGCCCTCTCACCAGCACCATGACAGTTTGCAAATGTCACAGCAACGTCAGGAAGTTACCCTATACGGTCTAAAAAAGGGGAGGCATAAATCGTGCACCCCTTGGTTAGCATGTAATTAAGAAATCACCATAAAAAACGGGCAACCACAGCCCTTCGGGCAGCTTTGCCTATGGAGTAGCCACTCTTTAATTCCTTTACTTTTCTAATAATCTTGCTTTCACTTTACTCTATGGATTTGCTTCTAATTCTTTCTTAGAGATCCAAGAATCCTCTCTTGGGGTCTGGAACAGGACCTCTTTCCAGTAACACAAGTTCCTAATTGAAGAGAACTTTCGGGTCAATTACTATTCACATCCAAGTAGATCCACATTTGTTCTGTTTAAATTATTCATGATTTACCAGGAAAGGAAGATGGAAAAAAGAAAATTATTCATGATATATAGACTTTAATCATATCCCATGGCCTTCATATTTTCAGACTAAAATGCATGTCAGCTTAATTCCATTTTGAAGCTACACTAGTCCTTTTTAAGTTTTATCTATAGACTTTTAAAACTACAGGTAACAGGTGAAAATATCTTTAACATTTAGATTAATAATGAAAAAGACAACAATATATTGGTGTACTTACTCTTCAACACTTTTATCATAAACAGTCTTGATTCTTAAATGCTCATCAACATCTCTCTTTACTACATGATTTGCCTTAAGATGAACTTTATTTATGACCTGAAAAAAGGGAACAGATTTGAAAATTTAAAAAAAAATACATATAGATTAACCCATTGAGATCTAAAGTTAAAATTAATGAACTAAATTTCAAGTATAATATACAGAGAAAAAGTCCCTTGGCCCATATTCCACCATTTCAACATTCTTTTTTTTTTTTTTTTTTTTTTGAGACGGAGTCTTGCTCTGTCACCAGGCTGGAGTACAGTGGTGCAATCTCAGCTCACTGCAACCTCCGCCTCCTGGGTTCAAGCGATTCTCCTGCCTCAGCCTCCCGAGTAGCTGGGACCACAGGCACGTGCCACCACACCCAGCTAATTTTTTTTGTATTTTTAGTAGAGACAGGGTTTTACCATATTGGCCAGGATGGTCTAGATCTCTTGACCTTATGATCCACCCACCTTGGCCTCCCAAAGTGCTGGGATTTACAGGTGTGAGCCACTGCGCCCAGCCCATTTCAGCATTCTTAAACCTCAAAGATCTCCCAAGCAAATGCCATCATTTGGAAGACAAGTACCATGAATTCAAGTCACATGACTAAATCATTATGGAAACAGTAGCTGTCAGTAGGCTTTTAGGGTTCTCTGTCACTTATTTGTATATAAATTCTAGTGTTGCCAATTTTGGGTCTTCAGAAAATGATAGGAAGAGACCAAAAGTATTTTCAATTACTTTAAAAGAGGACAAAAATTTATTTATGAAAGAATTTTTCATTTTGAATTTTTTTCTCCAGTTCTCATTTACCAGTTACATAATTTTTTCAGGGATGAATAAAAAAAGAAAGGTTTCAGCAGTATCAACACTTTATGGAACTCTTAATGTATAGAAGAAAAAATTGTGTTCGTTAAACTAAAAATGAACTATATAATATCTCATTAATATCACTCCAGCAATGAACAACCTGAACAATGAACAATCTGAAGATTTACACAAGAAAATAGAATTTTATATTTTGTAGAAAAACAACTATATTGTATGCGTTTGATCTATTAATATAATACAGTAACAGTCACAGATTTTCACAATACTTATTGCCTGCTCTACTACAATGGCCTGACACCCTACCTCCAGTCTTTTACTCATTCCATTCCAACCTATCACCAGGTAACAGATTATTTTATGGCCATTAAAAAACCATCAGAAAGGTCTGGGCACAGCAAATGGATATGGTACATTTTAGGAACCCATTACATGACTAATCTCCCTGCAGATAACACATTACAAAATCCGGACAAAATATAATCTCTGACAGTTCTTGGGGGAGGGAGAAAGACAGGAAGAATCTGGAAGAATCTACTCTTAGAATACAGGAATTGTATCTCTGAGATTTGCAAGTCTAACTTTTGAATGAGGGCATACTACCCTATCTGTGTCTCTTAGAGTGGCAGGAGGTCAGAGCCTCACTGACCTGAGGAGCTACAGCAAAATGTTCAGAACTTGTATCACCAGAAAGGTAGAAGTTAGAGAGGAAATCTTGCAAGAGAAGCAGCCACAGAAGGTACCCCAAAAGTCAAATCCTTAACTGACCACTAGATTCCACGTCTGACTACAAAATTACAAATGTGTGCAATAAAACCCAGCAAAGAATAACTTGCCAACAACAGGAGATACAGAGTTTGGATTTTTGAACACAGTTAGGTTAAATGCCAGCTACCAAAACAAACAAACAAAACACAAAAAAATTCTTCAGAGAAATACAGCAGAGTCCAGACACTTTACAATGCATTATCTATGGTGTCCATTATTTAATAAAAAATCAGCAGCAAGGAGAACAAAATGGAAAAATGTGACCCACGCTGGGGGAAAAAAGCAGGGAATAGAAACAGACCCTAAAATGACCTAAATTTAAACAATTACTTTAATGCAGCTTAAATGTGTTCAGGAACTTAAAAGAAAACATACATATAATGAGTATGTAGATGGGGAACCTCAGGAGAGAAACTATGAGAAGAACCAAATGGAAATTCTAGAGCTTAAAAGTATAACAACTAAAAAATTCACTGGGGCTGGGTGTGGTGGCTCACACCTGTATTTCCAGCACTTTGGGAGGCCCGGCAGGTGGGCCACTTGAGGTCAGGAGTTTGAGACCAGGCTAGCCAACATAGCAAGACCCCGTCTCTACTAAAAATACAAAAATTAGTGGGCCATGGTGGTGCACACCTGTAATCCCAAATACTCAGGAGGCTGAGGCATGAGAATCACTTGAATCTGGAAGGTGGAGGTTGCAGTGAGTTGAGACTAAGCCATCACCCTCCAACCTGAGTGTCAGAGCAAGACTCTGTTTCAAAAAAAAAAAAAAATTCACTGAAAAGAATTAAAAGAAGATTGGAGATGGCAGCAGCATCAGTGAACCTGAAGACAGATCTAGAGAAATTATCCAACCCAAAGAAGAGAAATATAAAAGACTAAAAAATAAAAAAATAAAAAAACAGAGCCTCAGAGAATGGATACCAAGCAATCTAACAGATATGTAATTAGAGTCCTACAAGGACAGGAGAAATTGTATTTGAAAGAAATAACAGCTAAAAATTTTCAAATTTGGTGAAAGATATCAACTTACAGATCCAAGAAGTTCATAAACCTCAAGCAGGATAAAAAACAAATGAGGCTGGGTACAGTGGCTCATGTCTGTAATCCCAGCTACTCAGGACACTGGGGCATGAGAGTCGCTTGAAGCCAGGAGGTGGAGGTTTAAGTGAGTCAAGATCGTGCCACTGCACTCCAGCCTGGGCAACAGAGCAAGACTCTGTCCCATTAAAAACACACACACACACACACACACACACACACACACACACACACACACACAACATGTAGGTACACCATAGGCAAACTTGTAAAATCTGAAAACAAAGATAAAATACTGAAAGCAGTGAGAGGAAAAACAACACATTCGATATGGTTTGGCTCTGTTTCCCCAACCAAATTTCATCTTGAATTGTAATCCCACGTTTGGAGGGAGGGAGGCGACTAGATCACAGGGATGTTTCCCCATGCTGTTCTCACGACAGTGAGTGAGTTTTCACAAGATCTGATGGTTTTATAAGCCTCTGGCATTTCCCCTGCTTGAACTTCTCTCCCCTGCTGCCATGTAAAGAAGGTCTTTGCTTCTCCTTCGTCTTTCGCCATGATTGTAAGTTTCCCGAGGACTCCCCAGCCAATGTGGAACTGTAAACCTCTTTCCTTTATAAATTACCCAGTCTCAGGTAGTATCTTTATAGCAGTCTGAGAACAGACAAATACAATATTATATACAGGAAGGGAAAAGAAGTACGAATGGCACTGACTTTCCATCAAGAACAACAAAGTACAGAAGACAATGAAATAAACAGTAAAGGGTTAAAAGAAAGAAATTCAACATGGAAGTCTATATCCAATGAAGCTACCCTTCAAAAATGAAGAGGAAATAAAGACATTTCAGATAAATCTGAGAAAAATTCATCACCAGCAGACCTACACCACAGGAAATGCTAAAGGAAGTTCTTCGTAGGAATGGAAATGACACAAAAGGGTAACCGGCTTCTGTAGGAAGGAATGAAGACTACTGGAAATGGTAAACATATAAATAGATATAAAAGACTATGCTGCAGAAGAGTCAACATAGCAGGTCAGAGATTGCTCTCTGTAGGAAGGCCCACTTGTAAGGTTGACCTTTTGCTGGCATCTGGGAACCTGGATGGTAAGCACTTCCCTACACTGATCTAAAACCTCACTAGGTCATAAGGGTGGCTCATTGTATTTAAACTATTTGCAGAAACAATATGGTTTATGCTGAACATTTGATTGCTTCTGGAGTCTGAAATTTCATTGGCTGAAATTCTGTCTACATGACCAGCCTCCAATAAAAACCCTGGACTCTAAGAATCAGGTTATCTTCCCTGGTAGACCACATTTTGTGCATGCTGTAACAACACACTGCTGAAGGAATTAAGCAGGTCCCATGTGACTCTACTAGGACAGGACTCTTGGAAGTTTTTACCTAATTTCCTCTAGTCTTTGCTCCATGATCCTTTTTTCTTTGCTGATTTTCCTTTGTATGTTTTCACTGTAATACATTTCAGTTGTGAGGATAACTACAAGCTGAGTCCACTGAGGCCACCTAGCAATCACCAAACCTGGAGTGGCCTTGGTAACCCTCAACACAATTATATACACTTCTTTTCTTCTTTCAAATTCTTTAGAGACAAATAAATATTTAAAGCAAAAATTGTAAAATTATAAATTGTGAAGTTTTTTATTTTTTTAAATTTATATTATTTATTTATTTTGTTTTTTTTCTGATACAGAGTCTCTCTCTGTCACCCAGGCTGGAGTGCTGTGGTCCAATCTCGGCTCATTGCAACCTCTGCCTCCTGAGTTCAAGTGATTCTCCTGCCTCAGCCTCTCGTGTAGCTAGGATTACAGGTGCCCACCACCAAGCCCAGGTAATTTTTTTACTTTTAGTAGAGACAGGGTTTCACCACGTTGGCCAGGTTGGTCTTCAATTACTGACCTCAGGTGATCTGCCAGCCTCAGTCTCCCAAAGTACTGGGATTACAGGCATGAGCCACTATGCTAGCCTAATTGTGAGGTTTGTAATATATGAAGAAGTAATATATATGCCAACAAGAGAGAAATAAATGAAATTATGCTGTTGAAAATTTCCTATATTCAACATGACTATTTTTTAAGCTTTAGTTTAAGTAGATAACATAAGTACACTACATATATTGTAATCACTGGAGTAAACACTCAATATTTTGTATTGTATATTCTGCTCAAGTATGTGTGGGACATTCACCTAGCTAGATCATATTCTGGGCCATAAAACAAACTTTAAGACATAAAAGAACTGGTAAAAAGGATGTTCTCTATCAATAATAAAGTTTGATAAGAATGTAATTTCAGAATGATATCTGGGAAATCCCCAAATATTTTTGAAAAAGCAAACAACAAACTTTTAAATAACCCTTAGAGGAAATTACAAGGGAAATTTGAAAATAGTTAGAACCAAATAAAAATAAAATTACAAGTTAATATTTGTAGGATGCAGCTAAACTAGTATTTAGAGGGAACCGATAGCTTTAAATGTTTTAGAAAAAAGATCTCAAATTCATGATCTAAGGTTCTACCTTAAGATACTAAAAAAAAAGAACAAACTGAGCTCAAAGAAAGCAGTAAGATGGGCATGGTGGCTCATACCTATAATCCCAGCACTTTGGGATTATATCCTCCCACTTATGGTGGGAGGACTGCTTGAGCTCGGGAGTTCAAGGCTGCAGTGAGCAGTGATTGTGCAACTGCACTCCAACCTAGGCGACAGAGTGAGACCCTGTCTCAAAAAAGAAAAAAAAAGAGAGAATACAAACTACCAATGTTGGAAACTACACAGAAGATATCACTAGAGACTTTATAGCCCTTTAGAGATGATCATAAAGGAATATTATGAAGACTTCATATCCATAAATTTGAGGACAACTTAAATGAAGTGAAATTCTTCGAGAGACATAACTTAATAAAACACAGTCAAGAAGAAATATTAATCTGAATTGTCCAAAATCAAAGTATGACTTTCAAAAAAGAAAATTCTAGAATGAGATGACTTAATCAGTGAATTCTACTAAACATTTAAGGAAGAAACAACATTGATTCTACAGAAACTCTTCCTGAAAATAGAAGAAAATGGGATCTGTCACAGCTCATGCTATGAGGCCAGCATTATCCTGATACCAAACCTGAAGTTATTATTAGAGAGTAAAAGAAAATAAAATTACAGACCAATATCCTGGCAAGTAGTTGGTAAAAAAACATAAATATAAAAATAAAAAAATAAGACTGGGTGCGGTGGCTCATGCCTGTAATCCCAGCACTTTGGGAGGCCGAGGCAGGCAGATCATAAGGTCAGGAGATCGAGATCATCCTGGCTAACACAGTGAAACCCTATCTCTACTAAAAATACAAAAAAAATTAGTCAGCCATGGTGGGACATGCCTGTAGTCCCAGCTACTCGGGAGGCTGAGGCAGAAGAATCACTTGAACCCGGGAGGCGGAGGTTGCAGCAAGCTGAGATCGCACCACTGCACTCCAGCCTGGGCTACAGAGCAAGACTCTGTCTCAAAAAAAAAAAAAATGTTTAATTTAATTTTTAAAATTAAATTAAAAAAACACTACAGACAATATCCCTTATTAATATAGATATAAAGGTGAAATGGTTCACATCTATAATCCCACAGCTTTGGGAGGCCGAGGTAGGAGGACTGGTTGAGTCAAGTGGTTCTACACAAGCCTGGTAAACATAGCAAGACCCCCATATCCATTAAACATAAAAATAAATGAACTGGGTGTGGTGGCTCTCACCTGTTATCCTAGCTAATTGGGAGGCTGAGGCAGGAGGATGGCTTAGGCCAAGTAGTTTAAGGGTATATAGTGAGCTATGATTGTGCCACTATACTCCAGCTTGGATGACAGAGTAACACCCTGTCTCTAAAAAAACAAAAATATGTAGATGTAAAATCATCAACAAAACATTAGCAATTCAAATCCAGCAAATGTAAAATGGGTAACAAATCATCACCAAGTGAGGTTCATCTCAAGAATGCAAGGCTGATTTGACATTCAAAGAAAATCAATGTAACAGATAATATCAACAGTAAAAAAGAAAGCCACATGGTTATATCAACTGGTGCACGAAAGATAGTTAAGAAAATTCAACATCCATTCATGATTTTTAAAAAAACTCTCACCAAACTAGGAATAGAAGGGAATTTTATTAATTTGATAAAGCATACCTACCCAAAAAAATCCACAATTAATACTTTTAACAGTGGAGGACAATGTTTTCCCCCTAAGATCAGAAACGAGACAAGCATGTCTACTCTCACCACTCTTATTCAACATCATACTGGATGTCAGTATGACATCGCATACTGGACAGTGCGATAAGATAATATTAACAATAAAGATGTAATAGGCTGGGCATGGTGGCTCACACCTATAATCCCAGTTCTTTGGGAGGCCTAGGCAGGTGGATCACTTTGGGCCAGGAGTTTGAAACCAGCCTGGCCAACATGACAAAATCTCATCACTACCAAAAATACAAAAATTAGCCAGGAGTGGCGGCATGCATCTGTAGTCCCAGCTACTTGCGAGGCTGTGGTGGGAGAATCACTTGAACCCAGGAGGTGGAGGTTGCAGTGAGCCTAGATTGTATCACTGCACTCCATCCTGGGCGATGGGGAGAGACTTTGTCTCAAAAAAAAAGATGTAATAAACAAAAGATGTATGTTATAATGCCTAAAATACACAAGCACACGTGCATACACACACAGGTAAATGTAAGAAAATGAAACAAAACACATGTAAGCTTGAACCACAAACAAGCTAAATAAGCCAATTTTCTCTTGCATTAATATAGTCATTATTAGGCTGGAGCACAGTGGTGCCAACGTGGTTCACTGCAGCCTTGACCTCCTGGGCTCAAGCGATCCTCCTACCTCAGCCCACCAAGTAGCTCGGACTACAGGTGTACACCAACACACCCAGCTAATTTTTGTATTTTTTTGTAGAGACAGGGTTTTGTCAAGTTGCCCAGGCTGGTCTTGAACGCCTGAGCACAAGCGATTTGCCACCTCAGCCTCCAAAAGTGCTGGGATTACAGGCGTGAGCTACTGTACCTGGCCAAAAATTTTTAATAGAGAAAATTTGAAGTACAGCATTAATCACTTCACCTTATTAACATGTATAGAAATCTATATTCAATAACTATAGAATAGGCCAGGTGTGGTGGCTCCTGTCTGTAATCCCAGCACTTTGGGAGGCCAAGGCAGGAGGATTGCTTGAGTCCAGCAGCTCGAGACCAGCCTTGGCAACATAGTGAGACCCTATCTCTAAGAAAATAAAAATAACTATAGAATATATATTCTTTACAAGTACATATGAAATATTAAACAGGATAGATCACATTCTAAACTATAAACAAAATAATCTTAGACAGGTGCAGTGGCTCACACTTGTAATCCCAGCACTTTGGGAGGCTGAAGCAGGAGGATTGCTTGAAACTGGGAGTTCAAGACCAACTTGGGCAACATAGCAAGTCTCCATCTCTACAAAAATAAAAACAAAAAATTAGCCAGGTGTGGTGGCATGTGCCTGAAGTCCTAGCTACTTACAGGGTTGTGGGGGGTAGTGGGGAGGTTGGAAATTGCTTGAATACAGGAGTTTGAGGTGGCAGTAAGCTATGATCATATCACTATACTCCAGCCTGGGTAACAGAGGGAGACCTTGTCTCAGCACCCAGCTTAAAAAATTTTTTTAAGAGACAAGGTTTTGGCTAGGTGCAGAGGCTCACGCCTGTAATCCCAGCACTTTGGGAGGCCGAGGCAGGTGGATCACCTGAGGTCAGGAGTTTGAGATCAGCCTGGCCAACATGGTGAAATCCCATCTCTACTAAAAATACAACAATTAGCCAGGTATGGTGGTGGGTGCTTGTAATCCCAGCTACTCTGGAGACTCAGGCAGGAGAACCACTTGAACCCAGGAGGCTGAGGTTGCAGGGAGCCAAGATCACGCCATTACACTCCAGCCTGAGTGAGAAAAAAATTTAATAATAAATAAAAACAAATAATCTTAACAAATTTCAAAAGACTTGAAATCATAGAAAATATTCCCCAGGCTGGGCACAGTTGCTCACGCCTGTATTCTCAGTACTTTGGGAGGCCAAGGCAGGTGGATCACGAGGTCAAGAGATCGAGACCATACTGGCCAACATGGTGAAACCCCATCTCTACTAAAGATACAAAAAAAATTAGCCAGGTGTGGTGGTGCGTGCCTATAGCTCCAACTACTCGGGAGGATGAGGCAGGAGAATTGCTTGAAATCAGAAAACGGATGTTGCAGTGAGCCGGGATCGCGCCACTGCACTCCACCTGGAGATAAGAGTGAACTCCTTCTCAAAAAAAAAAAAAAAAAATATATATATATATATATATATGTCAGAAACCAATAAGAAGATATCTAGAAAAAGGACCAAATATTTACAAATTATATTTTTAACATTTTTTAAAAATCCATGGGTCAAAAAAATTAATTACCAAGGAAAATAAAAAACATTTTGACCTAAATGATAATTAAAATCCAGTATATCAAAATTTGTGAAAAGCGCTAAAGTTGTACTTAGAGAGAAATTTCTATCTTTGAATGCTTATATTAGACAGGAAAAAAAGATTCAAAAACAATGATCTAAAGCTTCCATCTAACAATATGAGCAAACTAAATCCACAATAAGTAGAAAAAGGAAATAACAAAGAACAGAAAACAATGAAATAGAAACAAACACTAAAGAAAATTACACATGACCAAGCTTTATCCCAAAAATGCAACATTGATTTACCATTGGAAAATACAATGTAATCTACCACATAATAGTTCATAAGTGAGAAACTATATGATTATCTTAATAATTACCAGAAAAAAAAAATATGACAAAATGTGTCCCCATTCAGGATAAAAACCCTCAGGAAACCAGAAACGGAAGGGAGCTTTCTCAATCTGATAAAGCACACTGTAAAAAAATTTAGAGTTAACATCATACTTAATGGTCAAAGACTGGTCCTAAGATCAGAAACAAAGTTTTTGCTCAGACTTGAACTGGATGTTCTTATCAGAGCAATAAGGGGAAAAAATATATATGTAAATTATACAAAACAACAACAACAACAACAATTGTTTCTATTTATAGTTAATACATTGCTAACACTGAACATTGTATGGGAGGGAACTTAACTAGAATAAGTAAGTTTAGCTAGGTCTCAGAATACAAGGTTAATATACAAAAATTATTTTTACAAACTACAGTGTATTTTTACATACTACCAGCAAACAATTGGAAAACTTTTACTTTTCGATGTCATTGTTAGTGGAATTATGGTTCAAGACCCAGGAATACATTTAACAAACAACACGCAAGATCTAGCTGGGCACAGTGGCTCATGCCTGTAAAATCCTGGCACTTTGGGAGGTCGAGGCAGGAGTATCACCTAAGGACACAAGTTTGAGACCCGCCTGGACTCTCTCTCTACAAAAGAATGAAAAATTAGCCAGGTGTGGTGGTGCATATCTGTAACCCCAGCTACTTGGGAGATTAAGGCAGAAGGATCATCTGAGCCCAGGAATTCAAGCCTGCAGTGAGCTATGATTCTGCCACTGCACTCCATCCTGAGTGAAAGAGCAAGACTCTGTTTCA
Organism: Cacajao melanocephalus; assembly: GCA_963573385.1. Classification (NCBI taxonomy): domain Eukaryota; kingdom Metazoa; phylum Chordata; class Mammalia; order Primates; family Pitheciidae; genus Cacajao; species Cacajao melanocephalus. Next base: position 25,165 of record CAUYLG010050205.1, on the reverse strand, counting down.
AAACAAAAAAAAAAAGAGAGAAAAGAAAATGGAAGAAAAAATGCAAGATCTATACATTGCTGAGAGAAATTATGCATCACCTAAATAAATGGAGAAATGTATATTGTGTTCATGGATTGAAAGACTTGATACCGTTATATGTCAATTATCCCCAAATGATCTATAGATTAAATGCAATCCCAATCATAAATCCATCAGGCTTTTTTGAAGAAACTGAGAAACTGACTCTGAAATTTATATGGATCTTTGAATCTCCCCCTGCCAAAAAATAAATAAATTTACATGGAAATATAAAGGCCTTAAAATAGCTAAAATCATTTTGAAAAGGAAGAACAAAGCAGGAAGACTTAAAATACTGTCTGACGTCACTATTTATTACAGAAGTACATAATCAAGGCAACTGAATACCTATATGGGGCAAAGAAAAAAAAAAAGGATCTTGATCCCCTATCGCACTGAGATGAATCATAATCTTAACAGTGAAGGCTTCCAGAACACAGGAGAATATGTTTATGACCTAGGGGGCAGGCAAAGATTTCTTAGAAAGGACATCTGTTGGTGAGGATATGCAGCAACCCTAACTCTAATATTTTGTTGATGGAGGTGTAAAATGCTACAGTATTTTGGAGAAAGGTTTAGTATATTTTTATAAACATTCACCTACCCTTTGACTCAGTAATTTCACCCCTAGGTAATTATCCAAGAAAAATGAAAACATATATCCACAGAAATTACTGTGTACAAGAATACTGACAGCAGCTTTATTTATACTAACTAAAATCTGGAAGCAACCAAAATATCCATCTTTAAACAAGATAACAAAAAACAAATTATGATATAGGCATTCACTGGAATACTCGGCAATTCAAAGGAATGAATCACTATCACATACAACATGAATCTCCCAGACATAATGCTGAGCAGATGCCAGATACGGAGTACATCCCATATAATTCCATTCATATAAACTAAGTTCTAGAACTGGCTAAACTAATCCAGTTTTTAAAAAATAATTAGGAAACTAGTTGACTGGGGTGGACAGGAGACTGGCACAGGACAGGAGGGAACGTTCCGGAGATATGGAAATGTTTTATGTGGATGCGCATGGATACATTTGCGGCATTTCAATATATGTAAATTTTACCAAAATACTTTTCAAAAAAACTAACTCAAGTAGGAGGTTGGGGAACGGCTGAAAGTATATGAAACAAGAATGGCAGAACCTTAAGTGTTAAAGCCAGGTGATGGGTCCACGGAGGTTTATTAAATTATTCTGATTTTGTTAGTAATGGTATAATAAAAAATAAAAACAAAACTTACAGATTTTAGTTGAGAACAAGTTAAAAAGTAAAACTGTTCTGTAGCTTCCAACCATCACCAAAAACAAAAAAGTTACTATAAATTCCTGTAGCATTGAACAGAGATACAGTAATTAGCACGGCGACAGTGAACACTAGTTCCTGCCTATACTCCGTCCACGTTAAAACAAGGAGAACGGTGAACGACAGGGTATTTACATACTCTTTAAAGAAGTAGGGAAACGTATTAGGGATGAGGGCTCTTTCTCTTATTTTAATCCAAAATAAGAGAGAGAAGTGGAGAGTTTTGTGGGAAATTTTTTTAAAAGAATTCAACCAAAATGCAGAGTCATGATAAAAGCTGTAAAAAAGCTATCAACTCAGCCGGGGACGGTGGCTCACCACTGTAATCCCAGCACTTTGGGAGGCCGAGGCGGGTGGACCACGAGGTCAAGAGATCGAGACCATCCCGGCCAACATGGTGAAACCCCGTCTCTACCAAAAATACAAAAATTAACCGGGCATGGTGGCACACGCCTGTGGTCCCAGCTACTCGGGAGGCTGAGGCAGGAGAATCGCTTGAACCCGGGAGGCAGAGGTTACAGTGAGTCGAGATCGCACCACTGCACTCCCGCCTGGTGACAGAGACTCCGTCTCAAAAAGAAAAAAGAAGAAAAAAAAAAGCTACACACCCCGAAGTAAATATTTTGGCTCACTTGGTTATGAAGAGTATGCATGTAACATTTTTGTAAGTTACCATAAAAATGAGTGTCTTTGGATTTCTGGGCGGAACTGAACATGTGTAGGTGAATCTTTCTTAACAAAGTAGAAATACAAATTATAAAATTAATCACAGCATGCAGCCCTGCCCCAGGTACTCTGCATCCTTTTCTTAAAGAATACTGATTATCATAGACCCACCTCTGACCTAAATACTGTGAAGGAATGAAAGTATGAAACACAAACCTTATCCCCCGGAAACTTACAATTTAGCTGCAAAGGCAAGATATGCCTAGAAAACAAGCCATTACCACATAGCAGTACTTGGTTAAGAGCCCGGAGAGAGTACGGATACGATGTACTTTTTAATGAAAACAACATTCTGCTTTGGTGGTTTCAGCAGGCTGCCTTGAAGTCAGGGAAGTTGAATTGAGACAAAGAATTTAGACAGGGAGAAAAATGGGATGGGAGGCGGGCAGGCACTTCCAGAACAGAGGAACTGGGTAAAGCAAACAAAGTGACAACATAACGTGAAAAAAAGCCTGAATTTTGTCTCCAGTGAACCCCCAACATCCCTCCGACGCCTCTGTCTGGCTCTCTGCTCAGGGTCTTCCCAAAACTTCAGGTCAGCGGTTCCTAAAGTGGTCCCCGCACAAGCATACATCACCAACCAGCTGGGAACGTATTTTGTCAATTCTGGGGACTCATCTCAGACCTACTGAGTCATTAAGTGCGGGACTGAGGGCGGCAATCTGTGTTTTAACATGTGCGTCAGGTTACCGCGCACGCTCAAGTTTGAAAAACACTCATCGAGGGCTACCCGCTAAGCATCATCCTCCGCACAAGAGTGATAATGTTCTGAGTGCCTAAGAGCCAACTTGCAGGGTGTCGGGAGCTGAGAGCGGGTCCCAGGCCTACAAGAGTTCAGTCTCTGCCCCAATTTCGCTTTCTCATCCAGGACACCGTCTCCTCTGCCTGCTCCTTCCGTAGGACTTGAACCTGAGAGGGCCCGCTCCCGCCCCTCTGTCGCCCTACCTCAGTGTCAGAGGGGACGTGGTGCCGGCAGGGAGGGGAACTGCCCAAGGAGACGGGAGTAGACGTGGCGCTTGCCCGCAGCCCGCCCAACAGGAGTAAAACGCTTCGGACCCACAAAGAACCGCTCCAGCGCCACCGGCTCCGGCCGGAGCCTGAACCCAAGCCACCGGCTCCTCCGCCCCACTCGGCCGCCATCTTCCGGCCGGGCGCCGTTACCATGGAGTGCGTGACGCCTCTACGCCCGCGCCGGCCCCGCCCCTCGCCGCTCGGGGCCGACGGAGGCCCGGCCGGGCGGAAAGGCGCTTTCCGATTGGACGGCGTCACCCGCGGGAGGTTCCAGCGGAAGATGAGGGCAGCGATCGCGTCCGTCGCGTCTCGTTGCGCGAAGCCGGCCAATAAACGCTGTCTGGCGGCCCACGTGAGCTGGGCTGTGGGAGGAAGAAAGGCTAACCGGCGTTGGCGACATGTGGGTGACTGAGGGAGTTTTTCAGTTCTTTCATTTACTGAAGTGAGATGCACCTACTAGGTGCCAGGTGTTTACACGGACATAGAGCCCTCTGCAGAATCTTTCAGTGTAGTCCTTTGTTTGAAAGGTGAGTGGAATACTTTCATTTACTTATCCTGAGTCACCCACTTTAGGCCCGGTAGTTAAATAAGGCCATTTCCTTTAAAATCAATGCATCCTTTACTGTTTTGCTCAACTCTGTCTTTTAATTTCCAACCAAGAATTGCCACTGCACCTGAGATAAGGGGGATCCTGGCCATTAAGGAAACGCTTTCAAAACCGGGCCGTGAGGAACTATAGTAAATGGGAAATAGGGACAGATCCCCGTGGCTCATGACACTAGAGTAAAACTACGAACGCAGACACTTGAGCTGTAAGTCATTCAATGGGAATAGGATAGGTGAACTACTATACTGGGAAATGAAGGGGTAGGAAAGAAGGAAAATCAAAGAGTTAGAAACGGTGGGTGGAGATTATAGACTCAGATACGAGGATACGGTGGTGTTTTAAGTATTACCGTTTTACAAGTAAAGACTCAGTAATGTGTCCACCATCCCACAACTAGTGGAAGTTGGGATTCCAAACCACATTTCTGAGTTAGGAAACGTGCTCTTTCCACCACAATACCACAAATGAATTGCTGTTGTGAATAAAGAATGGAACCAGTCATCTTAAGCTCCTACCTGTAACAATAGCATTATGCTAAAGAAAGGCTTTTTTTTTTTTTTTTTTTTTGAGACGGAGTTTCACTCGTTATCCAGGCTGGAGTGCAATGACGCTATCTCAGCTCACTGCAACCTCTGCCTCCCAGGTTCAAGTGATTCTCCTGCCTCAGCCTCCCAAGTAGCCGGGATTACAGGCGCCCACTACCACGCCCGCCAATTTTTGTATTTTTGGTAGAGCTGTGGTTTCACCACGTTGCTCAGGCTAGTCTCTCCTGACCTCAGGTGATCTGCCTGCCTTGACCTCCCGAAGTGTTGGGACTACAAGCGTGAACCACCGTACCCGGCCAGGAGGAATGGCTATTTCAACGGCATAGCGGACAAGTTGCCAGCCAGGCGAGCCCTTTCTTGTAAACCACGGGACTCTTACTGTGGCAACACTGACCTGAGTACCTTTGACTTAATTTCCGTATGGGAGCAGAAAAATACATTTACAAATGCTGCACCATCCCAATAACAGCATGTATTTGTTTTTGAAGCTCATTTACCACTGCACATGTGAGTTACTCGAGTTACCCTAGAGTCTCAACCATGTTCTCCCTGCTTTGCTCAAGTGCCTACCACTTGCTGTGTAAAGCACCTCCACTGCTCTCGTCTAGTCCACTCAGAATACCATTCACTTCTCCATATGTCTAACCCAGACCTGAAATACCCATCTGTCTTCATGGACATGTCCACAAGTAAACATCTTATAGCTTCTTCAAATTCAACTGTTGCTCCTCTCACAAAACCATCTGCTGGTTCCCCAGCTTTGTAAATGCACCATTACCCAGCCAGCTCCCATAGCCAGAAACGTTATAATTCTCAATTTGAGACTGAAAAGCCCACCTGATCTTCCCTTGTTTATGCTGGGCTGCCATTGGGATTTAAAATGTTTATCTGTAACACGGTAGTTTCCTAAGGGGGGAAAAAAAGCAGAAAGATAAAACGTTAATCTGAGCGGGACATGGTGGCTCACATCTGTAATCCCAGGACTTTAGAACGAGGCATGGGGATCACTTGAGGCCAAATTAGAAACCGCCTGGGCCCCTCCAAAAATATTTTTTCATTAGCTGGACGTGGGTGGCATGCACATGTAGTCCCAGATTCTCTGGAGGCTGTGGGCATAGGATTGCCTGAGTCCAGGAGTTCAAGGTTGCAGTGAGCTATGATCACACCACTGCACTGCGAGCTGGGCAACAGAAACCCTGTCTCAAATGAGTAAATTTTTAAATTACAAAACTGGTCTCCTGCAAATCAGGTTCTTTAGGGACATTGTATTACACACAAGAACAATCTTAAGCCTAAGATCCTCAGTACAGTACAGAAGACCTCTTATGTGGCATTTCATTTTCTGGACTTTCCAGTCAGGCACTGAGTTAGGTTGGTTCAACTGCCTTCTGTGTTCCTAAGATCTTCTTGCCATTTCCTCTTTTTGAGGTATTTCTTCCTCTACACTGAAAAGTTTCATTACACAGCCAGTATACCTACATGCCTCTATCCCTGAATACCAAGTACTGATCATATCTATGCACTGGCACAATGAACGTAATAGGTACTTTTAGCTTATGTTGGCCTTTCAGAGTGGGTGTCCAAGATCAGCACTTCCTCCCCCGACCTCATAATTCCCAAGTTCAATTCATTAGCATTCTAATCCACTTCCAACTTCTGGCCATGAAAGGCACTGCTCACGTCTGGTGAATACAGCATAAATGCACCGTTTGCCTTAAAACCACAGTCTCAATAAATGAACCTGGCAGGAGTGCAAATACAAGCCCATGTCTATGAAGCATGGGACTCCAACAATGGCAACTTTGGTCTGCATACATTCATTGGACTGACCAAACCTTTCTTAGAACTGTCAGTGTGACAGAGGGACCTTAGGGGAGGTGGGCTTCTTGCTTTCTCTTGGGTCCGTGTATCTCACTACCCTCTTTGTAGGTTGGCAGATTTTAACAGGGTGGCCACTGGAGGAAGGGGAAGCAGGAAAGCTGGGACAGTACATGCACCTTCCCTTTCTACAAAAATTTTCCCTCAGTCCTGCCTCCAGGAGATGGAAGAGCAAATAGCATAGCCAGTGTGCTCTTCCTACCCGATCCTTTCTATTACCTCTTTCCCCCAATACATTTCCAGCATGTTAATCATTTTTTGGCATAGACAAGAGAACCCATACACATTTCAAAACTGCAAAAGGGCTTAGAATGGCAAACTCTCAGTTTCTTGTTGACATTTTCAGTGCAATTTAAAGATCCATTAATTTTAAAAACTATCTGTGCTATAGACAACACTAACCTTCAGGAGGGGGAAAAAAATTGACTGTTACCCCATCAATTAGAAATCTACAACCTGGGAAACACAGTGAGGCCCAGCTCTACAAATAACTACACAGCTAATTGGGTGTGGCAGCACACACCCCTGTGGTCCCAGCTATTCAGGAAGCCGAGGCAGGTTTGCCGAGCCCAGGCTGAGTTTGCAATAAGCTGTAATCGTGCCACTGCACTCCAGCCTATGAAACAAAACAAGACCTTGCCTCAAAAAAACAAAAAATCTACAACCACACTGCAAAGCTGATGCCTCCGTTGTTTTATTTAAGCACATTCCCAAGAAATCTAAAACATTTGAGAGGCCTGCTTACTTCTTTAAATAAAGCGCAATCTTTACCAGCTTAAAACATGAAGCCAAAGAAAGCTGCCACATTCCCATGCACTATTCCCAACCTCCATATACCTACCATAGGATTGCTTTTTACAAATGGAGCAATACGGCTTAATTCTGTTTAACAATACTGGAATACTTTAAGTCCCAAGAGCTTCTCATCCCAGTCTATCCAAATGAACTACCAAAGGCCATCAACATAATCTCCATTCAAATTATTCCCAAGTCCCACTTTTAAGTTTCCCAACCAATCTGTATTGAACAAATACACAGTATTACAAAGCACTTAGCAAGGTGTGGTGACTCACATCTAAAATCCCAGCACTTTAGGAGGACAAGGAGGGAGGAATGCTTGAGCCCAGGAGTTTGAGGCCAGCAAGGGCAAGAGTCAGACCCTCTCTACAAAAAATTTTAAAATGAGCCAGGCATGGTGGCACGAGCCTGTGGTCCCAACTACTTTGAAGGCAAAGGCAGACTGCTTGATCCTTTGAATGTGAGACTGAAGTGAGTGCCACTACACTCAGCATGGGCAACAGAGCAAGGCTCTGTCAAAGATACTCATATTAAAACCCATTACCTTCTAAATCTCCGTACTCGCCCTGTAATTCTCATCGCATAGGTCGCTCTGACCTCCTTATACTCCAAAAATACTGGATAAACTCCATCATTTTAAGCATGTAGCAAATCAATTTAACATAGTTTTTTAATCCACTTAACAAAAATACAAGAGCACAAATCCACATTTATTTATTGACTTTTCATTAGTTTAAATCCTTGAGGGGTACAGCATCTGTGGGGGAAAAAAGAACATATAAAACATTAAGTGAATATTATATATGTTTACATGAATATTATCAAGAACCATAATATGGATAAATCTCTGAAAGGCAACCAACAGTTTTTATAACCTTCAGTTTCTTCATGAACATACTTTAAGAAGCAGCACTCTTAAAAAACATGTACTGGCTGGGCATGGTGGCTCACACCCGTAATCCCAGCACTTTGGGAGGCCGAGGGGGATCACAAGCAAGAGACTGAGACCATCTAAAACCCCAACTCTACTAAAAATACAAAAATTAACGGGCGTGGTGGCGCATGCCTGTACTCCCAGCTACTCAGGAGGCTGAGGCAGGACAATCGCTTGAACTTGGAAGGCAGAGGTTGCAGTGAACTGAGACCACCACACCACTGCACTCCAGCCCGGCGACAGTGAGACGCTGTCTAAAAACATAAGCTGAAGATACATTTAATTTTGCTTCTTCTACAGAGTAAAACCCTCCTTTGTTGATAAACCCTAATAAACCACTTAGCAGAGTTCAACGGTAAGTACCCCATGGTCCCAAGAATGTAAAATCTACATGCCAAAACAGACCCTAAAGAAAAAGTAGGAGCTATTTGAGAAAAATTACAGGAGAAAATTGAGAAAGCTTGGCACCAAAGACCTGAGACCTAGGAACATAAGTGTCTGTTTTCTTCATGTACAAAATAAAGCTGCTAACACCTATGCTAACAAGACTGACAAGATGGACATGGCAAAGTATGAACAATTATGCCAGGAGTTAACTGTTGAATTTTTGCTTTCTAGCAATTACTTCAGTGTCCAAAAAATATCTTCACCAGTAAACTATTCAAGGCTGTCTATGGTGGTTCAAACATGTAACAATCCCAGCACTGTGGGAGGCCGAGGTGGACAGATCACTTGAGCTCAGGAGTTCAAGTTCAAGACCAGCTAGGACAACATGGAGAAACCCTGTTATTGCAAAAAATACAAAAAATTATCTGGGCATGACGGTACATGCCTGTAATTCCAGCTACTCGGGAAACTGAGGCATGAGAATCACTTCAATTTGTGAGGCAAAGGTAGCAGCGAGCCAAGATCATGCCACTGCACTCCAGCCCAGGTGACAGAGACCATGTCTCAAACCACCACCCTCCCCCCAATAAACTCAGATGGGTGTTGTGGCACATGCCTATGGTCCCAGCTACTTGGGAAACTGAGATGGGAGGACTGCTTGAGCCCAGGAGGTTGAAGCTGCAGTGAGCTGTGATCATGCCACTGCACCCCAGGCCCCAGGCTGGGTGACAAAGTGAAACCCTGTCTCAAAATTAAAAAAAAACAAATACCTTTTCTTTCAATTATTATTAATCTCCAGTGTTCTGTAATACACAAATTTTGCAGCATAATTTACTGGTATCAATGTCACAATCAGAGGTCCATAGAAGTCAAAACCCAACACCTTGAACTTAGTCTGACTTGGCAGAGGTCCATTTTGCTAAAAATTGTACTCACCACTCGGATTCTGTGTCCAATGGCCTTAGCAGGAAGGTTGCTTCGGAATTTGGCACGAACCATGCCACTGTTTCCGTGGGCCCGAGTTACCTTTCCCCAGATTACTCTGGTTTTGTTTGGTTTGCCACCAGGAGTCACTGTGTTGCTGATTTTATAAAGGAAAGAAGAGGGATACAGACCAATATAGTCGGATACAAATTCAAGATGACCTCCAGATGAGCGGTTCTCAACCCACTCAATCACCTAAGAAACTTTAAATGCCTGGAACACTATTCATTTGACAGATATGTATGGAGTACCTACTGGATGCCAGGCACTTCTGTAAAATACAGCAGCTATAAAACAGAAATATCTTTCACACAATAACCAAGGAAAATACATAGGTGGTCAGATAACAGATGAAATACTGAAAAAAAAATAGCAAAAAAGGACAGGTATGAGGACGTTTGTGTGTACTGAAATTTTAAATAACCAAGGAAGGTCTGACTGAGGTGAGGGAGGGAAATGCCATGAAGTTATCAGGGGACGACTAGTGCAGACATTGGGGGAAGACCCAAGGAGGGTGTGTCCCGGCCTGACGACAGACTAAGACACCAAGGGGTTAATCTCAGCTGAGATAAGAGAATTATGGAACCCTTAATGCACCGGGTCTTGGGGGCCCTTAATGACCAGCTTTTACTGAATGAGACAAACCACTGAGGTTTGAGCAATGCACAAAGGATGTGACTTTATATATATTTCCTTTAATTAGACAACAGAGTTGTCTTTCACCCAGGCTGCAGTGCCGTAGCCCAATCATAGATCACTGCAGCCGCCATCTCCTGGCATCAAGCAATCCTCCCACCTAGGCCTCCCAAACACTGCAATTACAGGTGTGAGCTACTGCACCTGGCCCCTGACTTAAATTTTAAGCCACTCACTTAAAATGTTAAAGGAACACTTTGCCTGCAGATGAAAAGGTGGGACAATGATGAAAACACTTTCCCAGAGATTTTAATTGACTTGGAGTGGGTTAAGAAAATAGGATTGGCTGAGCACCGTGGTTCAGGACTGTAATCCCAGCACTTTGGGAGGCCAAGGCGAGCAGACCACGAGGTCACGGGTTCTAGAGCAGCCTGGCCAACATGGTGAAACCCCATCTCTATTAAAAATACAGAAATTAGCCTGGCATGGTAGGACACGCCTCTAATCCCAGCTACTGGGGAAGCTTAGGTCCCAGTGAGCCAAGATCACTCCAGCCTGGGTGACAGAGCAAGATGTCCTCTCAACAAAAAGGACCAATGTCTACAGAATCAACACCTTTTAGGCATGCATAAAAGCTGCAATTTTGGCCTGGTGCAGTGACTCGCACCCATAATCCCAGCACTTTGGGAGGCAGAGCCGGGTTAATCACTTGAGGTCAGGAGTTCGAGACGAGCCTGACCAACATTGTGAAACATTGTTTCTACTAAAAATACAGAGTTAGCCCGCGTGGTGGTGAATGCCTGTAACCCCAGCTACTTGGGAGGCTGAGGCAGGAAAATCGCTTGAACCTCGGAGGTGGAGATTGCAGTGAGCTGAGATTGTGCCACTGCACTCCAGCATGGACGACAAGAATGAAACTATGTCTCAAAAAAAAAAAAATCTTAATTTTAAGGCATCAACAAAATGCATTACGCAAGAAAAGTATTCTAAACAACCTTAAATTCTGGCAAAAGGAGCCGAGAAAAAAATTAAAAACCTTAAAATGATCATAGTATAATAAGGAATTCGCTCCTTTATTGTTTATAAGTGCCAAGAGTTCCTAAATCCAATACCACCCTCAAAAATTAATGTCCTTATAAAACTCCCCATTAAGTTCCTCAATGACGCAAAATAGGAGCCATAGCAACACCAATCCAGCGTGGCCAACATGGGAAAACCCAGTCTGTAATTAAAAATACAAAAATTAGCAGAGTGTGGTAGTGAACCCCTTTAAGTCCAGCCACTCAGAAGGCTGAGGCTGGAGAATCCCTTGACTCAGGAGGCGGAGGTTGCCGTGAGCCAAGATCGCGCCACTTCGCTTGAACCTGGGCAACAGAGCAAGTCTCTTGTCATAAAAACAAAAAAACCAGTACCAAATACTTCAGCCACCTCTTTTGTTTATTCTTTCAATAGGAAAATGAGGTCAGGCCCGGTGGCTGACACCTGTAATCCTAGCACTTTAGGAGGCCGAGGTGGGCGGATCACCTGAGGTCCAGAGTTTGAGACCAGCCTGGCCAGCTCCCCCAACCTCCCCACGCCCCCCCGCCCCCCTACTAAAAGTACAAAAACTAGCGGGGCGTGGTAGCGGGTGCCTGTAATCCCAGCTACAAGGGAAGCTGAAGCAGAACTGCTTGAACCCAGGAGGCGGAGGTTGCAGTGAGGGAGATCGCTCACTGGACTCCAGCCTAGGTGACAGAGCAAGAGTACATTATTTTTTTAAAAAAAATAAAGAAAAAGAGAAAATGAGGCAAATCTCAAAAACCCAAAATCTACCAGTATCATAAACTTACTTCTTTGCTTTGTATACATAAGCACATCTCTTGCCCAAATAGAATTCTGTTTCATCTCGGGCATAAACACCTTCAATTTTAAGAAGAGCTGTGTGCTCCCTTTGGTTCCGGAGACCCCGCTTATAGCCGGCAAAAATAGCCTTGGACCACAGCCTAAGAAAAAAAGATACACAACATGAAATACAATCTTCAACGAACCAATTAGACCTGTAATAACCCTCACCCAAAAGTTACCTAAAGCAAACGTTTTTTTCTTACCAATTTTAACCTCTCGTTTACGTTCACATCTAACACACAAAAACAAAGAGCAACTAGGCCGGGCGTGGTGGCTCACGCCTGTAATCCAAGCACTTTGGAGGCCAAGGCGGGCGAATCACCTGAGGTCGGGAGTTCAAGACCAGCCTGACCAACATGGTGAAACCCTGTCGTTAAAAACAAAAAAAGAAACAAAAAAAAAACAACAACAGAGAAACTATATTTAAAACGCGTACCTTCCAGACATAGTTCCTTTTATAAGTCCTGTTCCCAGCAGGCCTTAAAACAAACAAAAGATTCAGTTTAAAACCAAGCCACCCAAGTTTCCCACCTCGTCCCCTCTGATTTAAGCCTCTAAGGCAAATTCCTTTTGAATCGGAATTTCACGTAAGAGTACGGGGAAACATAATTATGCCTCAACATCCATATTAAACGCGCGGTCCGGCTAGACATTCAAACCTCAGAAAACAGCTAATATCTAAGCAAACTTAAGAATGAAGACACAACTAAGGGACAAGAGTCACCAAAATAACTCTTAGAAAAGCCTGAGAACATTCAGGCCATTATCCGCAGGCAACACTCGGGAAAAGAAACGAAGACTTAAGCAGAGACACAGCTAAGACTTTTACACATTGGCGGGGGAGAAAAGCTGAGGAAAAGAGACTGTTAAGCAAAGCAAGGTTTGGACTGGGAGGAAACAAAAACCCTATCCTAAAGGAAGCACGGCCTCATGGACAACTGCAGACAAAAACAACCATTTCACTCCGCTCAGGCCCAGGAATCTAACTTAGATGACCCGGGCAGCCGTTCTCCGGGCGTCAGGGGACCAAGCACAATCAGTCCAGCATCTCCTCCATCCTGTTCTCTCCCTTCTTGAAACCCATAGAAATCAATGGCTGGCAGAGATTCCGATACGCACCGGCAACCCGCCTAGATAGAGGAACAAGCTTACTCCAGTGATTTACCTCCAAATTTCAGCAGCAGGCGCTTCTCTAGCCTCCACAAGAGCCAAAATGGCGGGAAGAGAAATACGAGGCCCCGCCGCGTGGCCTTGTGGGATTAAGCACCTCTCGAACACGCCCCCAATTTAGGCATCTTCTGCAAACGCCAGAAAAGCCGTCCTCGGAAATCGGCTTCGGAGTGAAATAAGTCACATTCAAGAGCACTCTTACGATTATTTTCCTTAGTCCTTTCATCTGGTAGGCTGCAAGGAAGCCTATTACTTGGTAACAGGAGAAGGCAAAATAGTAGCCAGCTAAATCCGCCAAAGCCGTGCGTTGCCATAGAAACAACTTGGCCGGCTCCTTGCGTCCCCGGATGCTGTAGGTGGGAAAGGTGAAGCCGCCAGAGTAGAGGACGGTCCCACTGCCTAAAGGCTGATTGATTGTAAGATTGATTTGCGAACAAATCGAGGGTGCTTTTCCTTCGATTCACACAGCAATAGACAGAACGGAGACTCTGGGATCCTAACCTAGCATGGAAGAGAAAGGCCGGGAGCAGGAAGGCAGCAGGAGCTCTTCTCTTTTTTTCTTTTTCTATACTTCTTTTCTCCCCTCTACTTACTTATCTCTTCAAGAAATGAGACCGGGCACGGTGGCTCACGCCTGTAAACCCAGCTCTTTGGGAAGCCGAGGCGAGAGGATCGCTTGAGGCCAGGAGTTCGAGACCAGCCTGGGCAACATAGTGAGACCACCTCCCCCGCCCTCCCCTATCTCTACAAAAGAAAAAAAAAAGAATTAGAAAAAGAATGAAATGACTTAAATTCTTACCTCCATTCTTCTTTCTGGATCCGAGGTATGAGAAGGACTGCCTAGAGCAGGCTTTATCGCCTTTTTAGGAGACCTCTTTTAGCTACCTAGTGTCCGCGCCTAATAGGTCCTCCATAGATACTTGTAGAGGTGTATTAGTGGACGCCAGAGATTTACATTTCCGAATTATTGCGCGTTTATTTGGGTTACCCTATGGATTCATTAATTTATTTAACAAATAGTTTAATGAATGGCTACCCTATACCAAGGTTTGTGTAGGATGATACGGCAGTGAACAAATCTCTGCCCTCGTGGAGCTTACATCCTACGAGGGGGAGCAGGACAATGAGCAAATGAAATAGGTGACCCATTAGAAGATGGTAACTTCTGTGGAGAAAATTAAGCAGAGAGGCCAGTGCAAAAGAGACTTTCCCCCGTTACTTTGAGATGGGAAGTATTTAAGGGTTCTGAACAGAAGAGTGACTCGATCTGGCTTCCATATTGACAAGTCACTGTGTTGGGACTGAAGGGAGGCAAGGGCACCAGCAGGAAGAGAATTATAGGTTACTGTAGTGAATATGATGAGAGATGATGGTGTGGAAACAGACGTGATGAGTACTGGAATTCTGAATATATTTAAAGTCTGGCAGGATTTGCTGGTGGAAGAGGAATGAGAGAGAGGAGTAAAGGGTGGCTCCAAAGTTGTATCAAATAGATGTATGTAAGTCACTGTTAAAATCAGATCCTGTCTTAAATATATTAGGATAGAACTTGTACCCTGTAGCCCACTACTGCACCCAATGTTCTCTGTCCCAGAAAGAAATGTGCTAGAAATTTCACTATCAGATATTAATTTGTCAGAGTTCTAAATGTAAGTCCTCCTGGGAGGAATACACATTAAATGTGAGTTTCATTTGTTTGCTCACATATTATTCATTCCATACTTACTGAGTGCAGTGCCTGAAACTTAGTGCCTGATACAACTGTGAGCATCCCTGTCGTGGTTCCTGCTTTCATGGAACGGTTGTCCAATGGGGAGAAACTGACATAAACATAACAAATTGTGAACAGAGCTCTGTGGGAAAATAGTGCCATGAATGCCCTGACCTAGCCTGATGAGTTAGGAAAAGGATCACTTGGAGAAGTGTCCTTTAAGGCATTTTTCAAACTGCAGGTGATGATCCATTAGTAAAGCATGATCATAATACTTTTTAAAACAAAGTATGTTAGAATAAAAAATATCAGAATGTTACCACATATGGAAAGCATAGGTTGTATGCTAAAACATTTGTTTCAGTTATGTGTATGTGTGTGTGTGTATATATATATATATATATATATATACACACACACAATGATCTAGTATACATATACATTTTACGTGTATGTATGTATACAATGATCTAATATACATTTTATGTATCATTAAGTGTGGCCCTGAAAGGAAACAGTTGGCAGATTTGAAAAACCTAATAAAGGATCTGTTTACAAAGGTAAAGCAGGAGTAAAGGCCGAGCATGGTGGCTCATGCCTGTAATACCAGCACTTTGGGAGGCCGAGGTGGGTGGATCATTTGAGGTCGAGAGTTCAAGACCAGGCTGGCCAACATAGCGAAACCCTGTCTCTACTAAAAATACAAAATTAGCCGGGTGTGGTGGTGTGCACCTATTGTCCCAGCTACTCAGGAGGCTGAGGTATGAGCATCGCTTGAACCTGGGAGGTGGAGGTTTCAGTGAGCCAAGATCATGCCACTGCACTCCAGCCTGCATGACAGAGTGAGACTGTCTGGAAAAAAAAAAAAAGGTAAAGCAGGAGTGTAACTAAACTACAAGGGATGACGGAGTCTCCCCAGACCTAGGAAAGAAATAGTTACCTAAGCCCAGAGAGAGAGAAGTTTGGAGAGAATTACCTGACAGGAGCCATGTCCTTTGATAGAGGAACATAACCAACCAATGATATTCTGGCAGAGAAGGAGAAGGGAGAGTAAATGCCTGATCTCTCTTCCCTACACTGAATTTCTTTCTGGAATCTCCCATGGATATACTCCATATGGGTCAGTCTCCTAGAGCACAGAAAATGTTAGAGATTTCACCTAGAAATATCACACAGCTTTAAGCTGGTGATGGGCCAGTGGGACTTTACGAGGTGAAGAGGTGAGGAAAGGGGCTGAACTGGAAGGATTAACGTGTGTAAAGCCCCCAAGTCGCAAGTGAGCGTAAGTCCATAGACGTGAAAGAAGCCCATTGAGGCTGGAGCCCAGAGAGCAAGGAAAGGGCAGTTATAATTAGGTCTAGAGAGGAACAGAAGGGCCCAGATCATACAGACCTTGTAGACCAAGTTAAGACTTTTACTCTTTGTCTTAAGGCAATGGGAAACTATTGAAGGGTTCTAGAGAGGGACATGATCAGATTTTCAATTTTAAAAGATCACTCTTTCATTTGAAAAAGATCACTTCCTGAACCTTCTGACAGGACATCCGAAAAATAAAAAATTAAAAGATCATTTCCAATTTGGAGGTTGTTGGAGTAGTTCAAGCAAAAAAAGGGGGAAAAAAGCCAAAACACAGCAACAACTAGGTCCAACCTGGGAGATAAGGAAATAGAAGGTAAAATCCGGCCAGGCGTGGTGGCTCATGCCTGTAATCCCAGCACTTTGGGAGACCAAGGCAGGCAGATCACCTGAGGTCAGGAGTTCCAGACCAGCCTGGCCAACATGGTGAAACCCCGTCTCTACTAAAAATACAAAAATAAGCTGGATGTGGTGGCACCCACCTGTAATTCCAGTTACTCAGGAGGCTGAGGCAGGAGAATCGCTTGAATCCAGAGGCAGAGGCTGCAGTGAGCCAAGATTGTGCCACTCCACTCCAGCCTGGGTGACATCGTAAGACTCCATGACTCTGTCTCCAAAAAAAAAAAAAAAAAAAAAGAAGGTAAAATCCACAGGCCTTGGTGATGGTTTGGATTAGGAGGAATGCTGATAACCAGATGAAAAGGCAGGGATGAGTACTGGGTTTCTTGCATGAGGATTGAGAAGCCAGAACAGCAAGAAGGCACTCGATTCTACATAAGCATAGCCCTGTCTTACCCATGTGAAGCACATTTGCCTATGCCCTAAGCCTAAAAAAGTGGAAAACAAAGAATCAACAACATAATTAAAAGAAAAATATTCTACTTAATACCATGCTATTTCCTCCTAAAACTGCCCCTGCATCAGAAATTTGGCTTGTTTGGAGTATTTTTGTCAAATGTACATGATGATTCTGTTTGATGTGTTTGAATTTTTGCATTTAAGATTTTTGTTGCAAAAGTCATATTTGTACCACCTTTCTCAGAGTTACTTTATTGTGGACGAATTTACACTGGAAACTCACCATTCACTGCCAATTCAGTTCAATGCAAAATTCTCCATAGGTGTTCTCCTGTAAATCTCATTTAAGCAAAAAGGATTTTGGGTTTACTGAGGATGGCTAACATCTTGATAGCAGTATTAAACTGATTTGCAGAATTAATAGTTTTTCCAAATGTCATCTCAATTATTCCTCTAAGTCCATGTGCAGCAAATTCTGTTATCTGGCAGATAAGATGAATTGAGTGATCTAATTAAATATTATAGTGCTCTGAATAATAGAAAAATCTATTATATAGAGATTACCAATTAAAAATCATGATACAGGCCTGGCACTGTGGCTCACGCCGATAATCCCAGCACTTTGGGAGACCAAGGTAGGCATATCATGAGGTCAGGTGATCGAGACAATCTTGGCCAACATGGTGAAACCCCATCTCTACTAAAAATACAAAAATTAGCTGGGTGTGGTGGTGCACGCCTGTAATCCCAGCTACTCAGGAGGCTGAGGCAGGAGAATCGCTTGAACCCAGAAGGCGGAGGTTGCAGTGAGCCAAGATCGCACCACTGCACTCCAGCCCATGCAACAGTGTGAGACTCCATCTCAGAAAAAATAAAAAATAAAATAAATAAAAATCATGATACAATAAAACATACTAAAACCATGTTAAACATTAATTTACCTTAGGAAGAGACTCAAAGAGTGCAATGTATCTTCAGTTTTTTGGTAGACCAGTAATAATTAAATTGACAACTTTTTTTGTTGTTGTTTGTTTGTTTTTTGAGACAGTTTCACTCTTATTGCCCAGGCTGGAGTGCAGTGGTATGATCTTGGGTTACCACAACCTCCACTTCCCGGATTCAAGCGATTCTCCTGCCTCAGCCTCCTGAGTAGCCGAGATTACAGGCATGCACCATCATGCCTGACTAATTTTATATTTTTAGTAGAGGTGGGGTTTGTCCATGTTGGCCAGGCTGGTTTCAAACTCCCGACCCCAGGCGACCTGCCCGCCTCAGCCTCCCAAAGTGCTGGGATCACCTATGCCTGGCTAAGTTGACTACTTAGTAGACCTGCACTCCGTCATGTCAGTGGTTCTTTCACCTCTGAGACTGCTCTACTCCACAAAAAGAGGTGAAGTCACAGCTCTTGTAATTCTTTAACTTTCTCTTAATAAAATGGTACAGAAAGAACTGAAACATCATTCAAGACTCCCATAAACTGATCTCAGTGTTTCCTTCCCATTTTAGGTAACTGCATTTTTGTGAAATTATAAATATACCACCAAGGGTGACGAAACTAACTCAAGAAGAATGGAAGAGTATGTTTAAAATTCCAATGTATTTTGTATACATATATTTAAAGTATGCCTTGTTAAATTTCTGTGTATAACTTATCTATTGCTGTGTAACACATGACCCTAAAACTTAGTGACTTAAAATATAAACATTTATTCTTTCTCACAGTTTCTGTGGGTCCTAAGCTTAGGAGCAGGTTAGTTGGATGGTGCTGGCTTGGGGTCTGTCCTGAGCTTGAAGTTGGCCATGGGTGGCAGTCATCTGAAGATCTGATGGGTTCTGGAGTATCCACTTCCAAGCTGGTTCATTGACAGAACTGGCAAGTTGGTGCAGGCTATCAGCAAGAGGCCCTAGTCCCTTACCCTTGAGGATGGGTTCACAGTGCTGCTTAAGAGTCCTCATGCCAAGGCAGCTGTCTTCCCTCCTGGTGAGAGATTTGAGAGAGTAAGGCAGAAGCTGTCTTTTATCACCTAGCCTTGGAAGTCACACTGTCATTCCCACAATAACCTTCTGGTGACATAGGCTATTCCTATTCAGTTGGGGTAGACTACACAGAAGCATTAATATTAGAAAGTAAGAATCATTTTGGCCACCTTGCACACTAGATACCACATTCTGTTTTTCACTCATCACGAGACACTTTTGGTTAGCATCTAAAGATACTCTTAGGAAAAAAGTTAATTTTGGCTTAAATTCAAATTGATCAGCATAGCCAAACTGCATCAGCTACATATCTTTACTAAACAGTAAGTTGTTTGCCTTTGGTTAGTCAAAATGGAAGATATTTAGTGGAATCACATGCGAATTCCTACTTTTTTTTAATCTAGGTTATTATTGTAATTATTTAATTTTCTCAATAAAATGGTATAGAAATAACTGAAACATCATTCAAGACTCCCATAAACTGATCTCAGTGTTATGTTATATGACAACGTGAATATCACAGGTGCCCAGCACGTTGCTGCCTGTGCTTTTGAGTTAAAGTAATGTTTAAATACGGGTTGCTGACTTATTTTTTCTTTATTCTTTCCTTAGAGACAGCCTGGAAGACTCAAACCCTTCTCCGAAAGTTTGGCATTCTGAGATGACAGTGTCAGTGACAGGCGAACCACCTAGTACCGTAGAAGAAGAAGGACTACCTAAAGAAATAGGTGTAGAAATCATCCCAGAAATCCTAGAAATCCCAGAGCCACTCTCCCTTCCAGATGTGCTGAGGGTCTCTGCAGTCCTGGAGGATACCACAGAACAGCTCTCTATTTTAAAGTACATCATGCCGATTCAGTATGAAGGAAGACAGAGCATCAGCATGGTACATACTCACTCACCGTTAGTTAATTTTGCTTTATTTTTTTATTTCTCCATCATTTATAGTGCCTATCCCATTATATTTATTTATGTTCTTTCTTCCTTTCTTTTTTTTCTTTTTTTCTGGGGGGATGGGGGCAGAGTCTCATTCTGTCACCTAGGCTGGAGTGTAGTGGTGCCATCACAACTCACTGCAGTCTTGACCTCCCAGGCTCAAGCAATCCTCCCACCTCAGCCTCCTGGGTAGCTGGGATGACAGGCATGCACCACCATGCCCGGCTAATTTTTTATAAAAATTTTCTAGAGATGGGATCTCACTATGTTGTCCAGGCTGGCACCATTAAATTTCACTTGGGAAATAGCACCTTTATTTCAGATAAAGGGCTACAGTAACTGAGATATGTACTCTCAATTGATGGGGTGAAATTGCCATAACTCAAGGTACATCACCAGACAGAATATCCTTTTCCACTATATTGGCATTATCCAAAAAGGCCTATACTTAAATCAGTATAAATACAATACATGTATTGAAGAGGTCAAACTACTGAGTTGTCCCACCTATCTTGTATTTCTCAGCTGCTGAAAACTAAGTAAACACTAGGGGAAGGAAATTTAACTCTATTCTTTTTTTATTTTATTTTTTAAGATGGGGTTTCACCATGATGGCCAGGCTGGTCTTGAACTCCTGACCTCAGGTGATCCACCCACCTCGGCCTCCCAAAGTGCTAGGATTACAGGTGTGAGCCAACGTGCCCGGCCTTCAACTCTATTCTTAATTAACATCGTTTCAATCTAAAATCACTTTGTTGTCATTGATGAATATGCTGCAACGCGCCCTCCTGAATATCCAGCTGCATTACTGTGTCAGCCATTACATTTTCAATAATGTTTTGGACTTCTCTGTGAAGCAGCACTGAGTTATCAGAAAATTAACTTACTAGTGAGCAAGGTCTTTATGCAGTTTTAAGCTCTTGTACATTTCAGTAACTTACGTTGTAGTTATGAAATGGAAATCATTTATAAACAGAAATACACTTTTATCAAGTTTTTTGTTTTGGTTTTGTTTTTGAGACGGAATCTCACTCTGTTGCCCAGGCTGGGGTGCAGTGGTACAATCTCCGCTCATTGCAGCCTCCGCCTCCCGGGTTCAAGTGATTCTCCTGCCTCAGCCTCCCATGTAACTGGGACAACAGCCGCACACCACTGTGCCAGCTAATTTTTTATATATTTAGTAGAGACGGGGTTTCACCATATTGGCCAGGCTGGTCTCGAACTTCTGACCTTGTGATCCGCCCATCTCGGCCTCCCAAAGTGCTGGGATTATAGGCATGAGCCACCGCGTCTGGCCTTATCAAGTTTTAAATAATAACATTATATAACTTTTACAGAAGATATTTTTATGTCTGATTCCATGACCGATGAAAATTGCTATATAAATGAGAGGGCTTTTCTGTTTTGTTTTTTGCTTTTCATGTCTAACGGTCCATATATATTGAGAGAAGAAAATTCAATTTCTCATAATTTCAAATTTTATTTTTTTATTATTATTGTTATGCCATAGCCTGGGTTCTTAAAGCTTTCATTAAAGTTTAAAAAGTTTAGATAAGATTTTAGTAGAACAATGGATTTGGAATCAGGAGACATTTGGGATTTATTTATGTGCTGTTAGCAATCACTTCACTTTTTTGGTTTTAGTTTTCTCATAAGTTGTAATGGTGTTTTACCTAAATGACGTATAGATTCCTTCCAGTGCTAACATTCTATGAGTTTTGGGGTAGTTTTAAAATAATATAAGTATTATAGGAATTGTATAATGTAAGTTAACTTCCTTATTAACTTATGAAGGGCAAATAGATAAGAATCTAAGAACAAAATCTATCGTTGCATTTAAAGTAAGAGTCTAATTGTAACAATTTAAGATGGCTAACAAATAGTACAGAAGTGACTGGTGTTTTCTTCCTGTTTATTCTTCCTCCAGTAAGAATCAAAAATAAAATGTGTGCTTTGGGAGGCCAAGGTGGGAGAATTGCTTGAGGCCAGGAGTTTGAGATTAGCCTGGGCAGCACAGAAGACTCCATCGCTACCAAGAAAATGCAAAATTAGCCAGGCATGGTGGCACATGCCTGTAATCCCAGCTACTCAGGAGGCTGATGTGGGAGGGTCTTTTGAGCCTGTGAGATTGAGGCTGCAGTAAGCCAAGGTCATACCACTTTAACCTGGGTGACAGAGTGAGACCCTGTCAAGCAAGGGGCGGGGTGGGGGGGAGAGAGAGAAGGAAAGAAGGAAGGGAAGGAAGGGAGGAAGGAAAGAAGGAAGGAGGGAGGGAGGGAGGGAAGGAGGGAAAGAAAGAAAGAGAGAAAGACAGGAGAGAATAGAGAGAGACAGAAAGAAAGAGAAAGAAAGAAAAGGAAAGAGAAAGAAAGAAAGAGAGAAAGAAAAGAAAAGAAGGAAGAAAGAAGGAAAAATGGGAAGACATTCAGTTAACAAATAAAGTCTTTTCAATGATACCTGCTGTCAGCCTTTGAAAAGAGTACTTTGCCATCATGGAATCTCAAGAATGAAAACTCTAAATTAATCAACAGTATTCAGCAGCGGTCACTACTCCAGTAAATAAAAGAATGAAATTTTTGCGCTGCTTTTTCTGGTTTATGATAGTGATCTTTTACCCACAAAATTTTGACTCAACAGAAACCCTCCTCATGATTTTACTGTAGTGTGAATAGTAAAGGCTTGCACTTTAGTATCATCGTGTTGATTAATAGCAATTTAAAAGTCCATTTCTCAATATGTTAGTTTCATATCTTTTAAAAATTGTGAATCTCTTAAAATATTTTTTGGTTTTTATCTCATGGTACTATAGTTGTTTTGACTCATGTATTTTAAGATGCCATTGCCCTGTAGGGCATAGGATATATATTTTAAAACATTAGTATGTACATGGATGTTTTCTTTCCCCAAAGGCTTGACATCCTTTAGCCTTTTAACAACCTTCAGAGGAAACGTTAGCATTATCCCTCTTCTAAAAACATTTTTATGGCTAAGGCCATCTCCAGATATATTTTCATGTATTAGAATTATGAAATGGGGCCAGGCACAGTGGCTCACACCTGTAATCCCAGCACTTTGGGAGGCCAAGGCAGGCGGATCACAAGGTCAGGAGATCAAGACCATCCTGGCCAACATGGTGAAACCCCATCTCTACTAAAAATACAAAAAAAATTAGCTGGGCGTGGTGGCACTCACCTGTAGTCCCACCTACTTGGGAGGCTGAGGCAGGAGAATTGCTTGAACCCAGGAGGCGGAGATTATAGTGAGCTGAGATTGTGCCACTGCACTACAGCCTGGGGGACAGTATAGGACTCTGTCTCAAAAAAAAAGAATTATGAAATGAAGGGTGAAAAATATATTAACACACCAGGTTCCATCAGAAATGAGAGTGATTAGACCAAAGTTTGGAAAGAGCTTTCTGGCAGGGAATACTGTTTTTCTTCTTTTTCCTTAGGGAAAAAATCCTATCTTGTACATAGTGTGTGCAATATAAAAATATTTCTTAGAGGCCAGGTGTGGTGGCTCACACCTGTAATCCCAGCACTTCGGGAGGCCGAGGTGGGCAGCTCACCTGAGGCCAGGAGTTTGAGACCAGCCTGGCCAAAATGATGAAACCTCGTCTCTACTAAAAATACAAAAAAAATAGCCAGGTGTGGTGATGCACTCCTGTAATCTCAGCTACTTGAGGGGCTGAGGTGGGAGAATCTCTTGATCCCAGGAGGTGGAGGTTGCTATGAGCAGAGATTGCACCACTGTAATCCAGCCTGAGTGACAGAGTGAGACTTGGTCTCAAAAAAATGATTTTTTTCTTTTACTGAGTCAACTAGAACACTTAGCTCATTTCTTTAATTCTATTCTAAAAATTCACATTTCTTTCTAGTACTCAGTAAATCAGGACATGTGACACATTTGCTTCCCTTTCCAGCATCCAAGTATAAAGGTAGAGGAATAGGGAACTCAGAAAATGGGGGGCATCCCAGACGTTGCAGTGAGCCAAGATCGTGCCACTGCACTCCAGCCTCGGTGACAGAGCGAGACTTTGTCTCAGAAAAAAAAAATTATTTAAATAAAAGAGGTAATGGGGCCTCCTAGACCTTACGTTTTCTTCTTATTGCCTTAGACAAAATATAAGATGATAACTATTTATTTTACCAGTGGGAAGATGGGGACACAGAGATGTTAGATAGTTGCCCAAGGTCAGTACAGTTTAGAGATAGAGCCAGATTCAAACATGACTTCAGAATCCATGTGTGTAGTCACTATATCACATGGCCCCTCAATGGCTCAAGCTTTTAGCCACAGTTTAGTTTACACAGGCATCATCAACTAAAAGGCATATGCTGTTCCTGTGTTCTTTAATATTCAAGTTTGGGTCTGAAAAAGAAATTATTTTGGCTTTTCCCTCCATGATCTTCAAAATTTACATCATACAGCTAAATCTACTATCAACCTCTGCTTTTAGTATGATTCTCCTTTTTTATTTATATTTCAAGTTCATATGTTCAGTGAACATTTGAGTCTCTGCTATATGCTAGTCATTGTTCTAAGCAATGGGACTATAAAGATGGCCACATCCAATCTTGTTCCAAAAATAACTTTAGATTAGTCTTCAAAAAAACTTTTTTTTGAAGTGAACCAAGATCACTAAGACAATGTCCCTTCCCTCCTAGAAACCACAATCTGATGGAGATACTTTATAAAAAATTACAATATGATAAATGCCTGCTAACAGAGAGATTTCACAAAGAACTTTACTTTTGATCAGTTTACCAGGTGGTAAGTTGGGGAATGACAGAGAAAGGGAATGCTGTGTGACGTCAGCAGCAGGGTATGGTTTGGTGTGGCTGAAGAAAACGGCACATGTTCTTGGAGTGTAGAGTCCACGTCAGAAAAGATAATGTTGAAAAATGTAGCCAGGTGCGGTGGCTCACGCCTGTAATCCCAGCACTTTGGGAGGCTGAGGGGTTTGGATCACGAGGTCAAGAGATTGAGACCAGCCTGGCCAACATGGTGAAACGCCATCTCTATAAAGATACAAAAAATTAGCCAGGCATGGTGGCACACACCTATAATCCCAGCTAGTCCGGAGGTTAAGGCAGGAGAATCGTTTGAACCCAGGAGGCAGAAGTTGCAGTGAGCTGAGATTGCGCCATTGCACTCCAGCCTGGGTGACAGCACAAGGCTCCATCGCAAAAAAAAAAAAAAAAAAAAAAAAAAAAATAGAGAAAAAAAAAAATAAAAAAAACCCGCTTTATTTTATAATTTTAAATTTAAAAAAAAAAAAAAATGAAAAATTTTTTTTGTTTTTTTTGATGCCATTGTAAGTTTATTTAGAATCTTTCCTTCTAGATTAATTTCTCCACTTTTATTTTCAAAACAATAAAAAATATTAGAAAGTTTTTTTTTTTTAAAGAGACAATACTACAAGAAAGAGGCTTTTGTCTATAT
>CAUYLG010050204.1:0-22118 GCA_963573385.1 Cacajao melanocephalus | reverse complement strand
GTAGGGTGGAAATTACAAGTCGCAGGGGCCAACATGGCCTGGGTTTGGACTGCTTGCTTGTCACATTAAGGGTTACAGAGAGCAGTTTAAACAGAAAGCCAAGGTATGGTTGGGTATGCAGTTTTATGGGGCTTTTACCATGTCACACTGGAGTTTGGAAATCAAAGACCACAGTGCTGTTGGTGTTGGTTTCTGGTGAGGACTCTCTTTCTGGCTTGTAAATGGCTGCCTTCTACGCAGCTTCCCTTAGCCTTTCCTCTGTGTGTATATATTTTTGCTATCTCATCTCTTCTTATAAGGATACCAGTTTTATTAAATTATGAATCCACCCCATTGCCTCATTTAACCTTAGTTACCTCCATGAAGCTCCTCTCTCCAAATATAGTCACATTGGAATTTAGGATTACAACATAAACATTTGGGGGAGATACAGTTCAATGCAGATCAATAATGTTAGGTTTAATGGTGTAAAATAAAACGTGGAATGAAATAGAATAATAAAGCAGCAAAAATTTTATGTAGGGTTAGAACTGAAGCCCTCTGAGATGGCTAATCTTATATCCACTTGAGTGGGTCAAAGAGTGCCCAGATATTTGGTCAAGCAGTATTCTAAGTGTTTCTGTGACGGTGTTTTTGAATGTGTTTAACATTTACATTAATAGACTGGAGAAAGCAGATGATTGCCCTCTCCAATGTGGTGGGTCTCAGTTAAGAAGAAGGCCAAACTAGAATAAAAAGGCTGAGGAGGGAGGCCCTGGCTGTTTTTCTGCCACAGACTCAAACTGAAACATTGGCCCTTCCTGGGGTTTCAGCCTGCCTACCTTTGGACTGGAATTACACCATCTATTCTTCTAGGGCTTCAGCTTGCCAACACGTCTTGCAGATCTTTGGGCTTCCCATCCTCCAAAATTGTAAGAGCTAATTTATTTTAATCTCTCACCCTTTCATCTCTCTCAATAAATACTAAATATTCCCTCAGAGAACCCTGATTAGTACATGCTCTATGCTGAGAGGATATTTGAATGGATGTTGAAAGGAAGTGAGACAAATGAAGATCTGAGGGGAAGAATATTCCACATGGAAGAAATTCAAAGATTGGGGCAAGTATGAGCTTAATTATTGGATAAATAAGAATTGAACTAGAGGGTTCAAAGCAGAGTGACAGAAGATGATAGAGATTCACTTAGAGATTTGACCAAGACAGTTTAGCACTATGAAGGGATTTTCAGGCCAAGATCAAGGATTTGGATTTTATTTGAAGTGCTGTAAGGAATAACTTCAGGGCTTAGACTAGAGAGTGTCATTATCGGCATCACAGTCTTTCAAAGTTCAGGTTCACTGTTCTGTGAACACCAAACTACAAAAACAGAAGTGAAAATAAGGAGACATTAGAAAATAATTCACATGTGAAAACAAGTAGCATGTTGCAAAGAGAATTCAAGAAACAGAAAAGAATTGTAAAGAACTCTAGTCAGTAACTACAAAGAGAATAAAGACAAATTCCAACCATACAAAAATGAAAAATCAGCTATAAAAAACAGCAATGAAAGCACAAAAAAGAATTCTTCGTAGTCCAGTTTTATATCCTGTCTCGTACTGGTTAGAGGTAGAAGATTATCTTATGAGACTAAGGAATTTTTACTTATTCTACTTATTCATCTAGCTTCATTGTAGATAAACCCTTTTGTTTTTCTCGAGTTTGGCTCTGTTTGATCATCTCGGCTGCCCTAGGTTCTGTTAGATTGAATGAACACAGACTCCTATTTATCTCAATTCACCTTGTTAATTTTTTAATTATTTTGTATTTTTAATTTTTTTAGTGGTGAGTAATGTCTCTGAGCATTTTAATTGATTGGCTCTTGATATTATTTCTGAAAGTTCTACTTGTCAACAGCCAAATACAGAAACATCCTTAGGCCATTTTGGTCAAGTATCTAGGTCTGCTTAAATGCAGTTTAACAATAGGTTATTACTTCTTTTTAATGGCATCTGTTTCCTAATAATTATTGCACTTTCTGTCTATTTCTTCCTTTTACTAACTTTCCATTTGCATCTAAATATTAAGCAGAATTTTGGAAAAGTCGTCATTTTTCAAAGCAGGATTTCGGACCCAGGGAAGTGTGTCACAATCAGATACTAGAGCTATGTATAGGTTCAAAATAACATAGTAAATAGTTTTATCACATTAGACTTTTTCAAACTTATTTTTTTTTAATTTTAAGATTAAAATTATAAATGATTCTTAAAAATAAGACAATAAGAAAAAAATTATAAATGATTCTTAAGATTTTAGATCACCACACTGATGCCAGATTATATAAAAAAAAAATCATTATGAGAATTTGTGATTTACTTAGAAAAGTCTGTTCAAAACTAAGGATTGTTTTCTTTTCCAACTTTTATTTTAGGTTCAAGGGGTATATGTGCACATTTGATACATAGATAAATTACCTGTTGTGGGCATTTGGTATAGAGATAATTTTATCACCCAGGTAATCAGCATAATACTTGTATTAGTCAGGGTTCTCTAGAGGGACAGAACTATAGGGGAGTTTGCTAAGTACTAATTCGCACAATCACAAGATTGTACAATAGGCCATCTGCAGGCTGAGGAGCAAGGAGAGCCAGTCCAAATTCCAAAACTGAAGAACCTGGAGTCCAGTGTTCAGAAAGAACTGTAGAGGAATCACTACCCCAGCATTCTCAGTGCAAATGAAAAAAATCAGACCAATATTCCTTAATGACTAATTTGTATGTATTCCACCTTGAGTGAGTTAAATATGAATGTCTCTTTAACAGTAGTCAGGATTTAAAAGTGGGACAATCAATGAAATAATTAACTTTCAGGAAGTAGAAGTTCAATATGCTTGTTTTATCAGTGAATTGAACATCTTTCTTGGTATTGTGTAGACAATCCACAATGACAAAACATTTTGACTTCGTGAAGCTGATCAAGCATTTCAAAGGACCACAAAACGAGGATCTTTGAAAATATTCCTGGAATATATTGTGCTAGTGAAAGGCTGCTCCAGACAAGTTAAAAAGCTGACAAATGTTCCCGCTTTGACCAAATTTTAATGAAGTTCCTCTAGTTCTTTTCTTTTCTCAACTAGCCCTTGCACTTGGGCCTTGACTGCAGAGCTGCCATAGTCCAGTTTTAAGTAGACAAGGAGGATCTCCAGAGATGATAGGCATTTAATCAACTTGAGAAATCAGCTTGTTTTATAGCCTCCTGCCCTACACTCTGTTTCTTCCTAAACTCTGGGTAGAATGCAGTCATTTACTTGATTAACTCCTGACAGACACCAGCATCTTCTAGATGAACCCGAGTGAACTTTGCCCAGTACCATTCTAAAGAGTCCACCCAGAAGAATCTATGGTTTCATTAACCATAACATGCCACCTATGTGCTACCATAATGATTCACTGTATCAATGAAACTGGGACTCTTCTTTCACATGTGATGACATACCCTCTCCCCTCTCCCTGGCCCTATAAAACCCTCCTGTCACTTTTCATTGGGGAAACATTGCTTTGGAGAATATTCCCACTGCTCACTTTACTTGCACGAAGTAATAAAACCTCTGTTCATCAAAACCTGCCTTCTTCTGGAAAGTCTTTGTTACTTGTCCAGCAAAAAAACCATTTGGAGGGGTTTACATGGTTTCAGCAGGAATCCTACTGAATTAGTTTATTGAGAATCTGTCACCTTCAATATCTGATCACCCTCAATATCTAATCAAATTCCACACCGCCCAGGAGACATTGAATCACCTTAGCCTGTCTTCAGCAAAATCGTCTGTGAGGTCGGTTAGTAAGAATTCCTCCGACCTTCATGTTTTCATTCTACAGTGGTAGTTCCCCCTTATCCATGAAGGGTAAGTTCAAAGACTTCTATTGCATGCCTGCAATTGCAGATAGTCCTAAACTCTATGTATTCATATGCGAAGTTTTCTTCTACAAACACGGTTTTATAATAAAGTTTAAGCATGTATCACACACCATGGACATACCTTTTGCAGTTGGAGGTGGAACAGCAAGACTAGCACCATTTTATTTTTTCTTTTTTCAAAATTTCACTGGTGAAACATTTGTACATCTTAGTAGCCTCAGTATATAATTTGTTTTTTCCTTAGGAAATTGGTAAACATTCACTATTTCACTTAAGGCAAGCACTCTACCACTGGCTTCTCTTTGGCATATTCAAATTGCCAGCATCACTACTTTCACATTTTCTGGGGCCATTACTAAGTAAAATAAATGTTTACTCCAAAACAAGCACTGCAAACCATGACAGTTGATTTGATAACCAAGATAGCTACTAAGTGACTAACAGGTGGGTGGTATAGACAGCATGGATATGCTGGAAAAAGGAATAATTCATGTCCCAAGTGGAATGGCATAAAATTTTATCACACTACTCATAAGAGCACACAAGCTAAAACTATGAATTGTTTATTACTGGAATTTTGCATTTAATACTTTGGACTGTGGTTGACTGCAGGTAACTGAAATAATGGGAAGTGAAACCAAGGATAACAAGGAGATACTGTTATATTTTAAGGGTTGGAGTGAGCTACAGTGAAGAATGTCAATGGAGTTGGTCAATGGGATGAGCTCACCTGTGTTACAATAATTTGCACTTATAGAAGTTAGAGGGATACTCTTATAGAGACTGGAAGATAGGGGAACCATCTTTGTTGATGATTATACTTCAAAGGGATGGTTCCCAGGTCCTTGAGAAAGACACTCCTGGGTTGTAAAACTGGCGAGAGGCTTGAAAAATATTCACATGCCTAAGGGAAAGATAAATAATTTGCATTTCGACTTTCTTTTTTTTTTTGAGGTGGAGTCTCACTCTGTTGTCCAGGCTGGAGTACAGTGGTATGATCTTGCCTCACTGCAACCTCTGCCTCCCGGGTTTAAGCAGGGAATGCCTCGGTCTCCTGAGTAGCTGGGATTACAGGCACACAGCACCATACCCAGGTAATTTTTGAATTCTTAGTAGAGATGGGATTTCAGCATCTTGGCCAGGCTGTTCTTGAACTTCTGACCTCGTGATCCTCCTCCCTCAGTCTCCCAAAGTGCTGGGATTACAGAAGTGAGCCACCACACCTGGCCACATTTGCACATTTTCTAAAGTAAATGCCCTAAGTAAAAGGAGTTCAGGGTCTTGGAGTAAATAAGCAACTTGTCTAAAGTTTGGTCAAGCTGAAGGGAATGTTAAGGATATCCTGGTCTTGTGTCTTGAGTCTTAGTCTTGTGTACCTTGCCTAATAATGTACCTTCTTAATAAATCAGATATTTTTCACTTATTTTTACATATTTTAAAAATACATAAGATACCAGTCCTCTAAATGATTTTAATAACAAAGATCTACTTAACATGTTTGTTTACTATCACATTACAGAAGCATAAATAAACAGTCTTAAAAATGTTTTAAAAAATGAAATTTCTGGCCAGGCTTGGTGGCTCGTGCCTGTAATCCCAGTGCTTTAGGAGGCCAAGGTGGGCAGATCACTGAGGTCAGGAGTTTGAGACCAGCTGTGTCAACATAGTTAAACCCTGTCTGTATTAAATATAGAAAAATTAGCCAGGCATGGTGGCCAGCATCTGTAATCCCAGCTACTCAGGAGGCTGAGGCAGGAGAATTGCTTGAACCCAGGAGGCAGATGTTGCAATGAGACAAGATCATGTTATTGCATTCTAGCCTGGGTGGCAGAGTGAGAATCTGTCAAAAAAAAAAAACCCAGAAAAAAATGAAATTTCTATGAAAAACAAAACAAAGATAGAGTATGCAAAACGGATAAAAGGGTGGGAAAGTGAACTGATACAACCAAAATGGAAAACAGTGTGTAGATTCCCTAAAGAACTCAAAGCAAATCTACCATTTTGATCCAACAATCCCACTCCTAGGTATCTACCCAGAGAAAACGAAGTCATTATATGAATAGGATGCTTTCACACCCATGTTTATAGCAGCATGATTTGCAATTGCAAAAATACAGAATCAACGCAAATGCCCATTAATCAGTGAGTGGATAAAGAAAATGTGGTACACACACACACACACACACACACACACACACACACATATATATATATATATATATACAGATACAGTATTTTGTGCTCTGGATGCCAATAGAAAATACTGCAGACTGGTGGCTTAAACAACAGAAGTTTATCCTTACAGTTTTGGAAGGTAAAAGTTCAAGATCAAGGTGCCATCAGGGTTGGTTTCTGGTAAGGCTTCTCTTCCTGAATTGTAGGAAATCACTTTCTTGCTGTGTTCTTAGATGAACTTTTCTCTGTGCTCTCAGAAAAAGAAAGAACTCTGGTATCCCTTCTTGTAAGGACACATATGCATTTTTAAAATGCTTGTCTGCTGGGTCTGACCAGCAGACTCTGACCCAGCCATGGATGAACAAATACCGTCAGGTGTTCACTGAAATAGTGGGCTTAGGGGTCCAGGCCACTCACAGAGTCAGCAGCTATGGCCTCAGTCAGCCAGGGAAGTTCGATTTTATTTAGTAAAGATTAAATGACAAAGGTCTTGAGTAAACACCATTAGAGGGTAATTGATTTTGCCACCCCCTGCCCCCCATGGAGAGCAGTTCCCTGCTCATATGATCAAAGGCTGGTCTTGGGATCACCTGAGTAAACACGCTATTTAGATAAACTCCTCTACATTCCTATGTATCTGTGCCTTAAACTTTTAAGAGAATTCAACTGCCTTCAGCCAAATCTTTTACTGAAGCTATGCAAGCCTCCCCCTTCCAAGAAGATTTGTGACTATTTCCTATAACTATCTTTATAATTTCTCCTGTAAAATTTTTCCCACCACCCTGACTGAACCCCTAGACAGTTCTCCATCTTTATGACCTCGTTGAACCTTAATTACCTCTCTAGAGTCAGTGTCTCCAAATATAGGAATACTGGAGATTGAGGTTTCTACACATGAATTAGGGAGAGGGATATCATTTACCATATTAGATTTGCTTTCAATTCAGGCACTATTGACAGATAATTTGAGCTGCAAATAGCTACAGTGCCATGTCTTTCTGGGCATTGCTCTACAATTCCAGATAAATTCTGTCTTTCCTCAGACCTCTATTATTTTCTTCCACAGGACAAATGACATTTGAATTATCTATCAGCCAAATGGAAAATATTTTAAAAATGTTACATTAGTACTCTATATTCAACAATATATTAAAATGATGTGACACTGGCACCTTTTACATCAGCTAATGATCAACTGATGATCATTATATTTAGGAATTGCATTTTTGAGTTAGTATGATTAAAATAAGGTAATTTTATTTGTTATTTTCTACCCTAATACTAAGTTATCTAGCTTATTGTTGAAAATAGAATAAATTCCTCAACAACAACATGAGTGTCCTCTCCCATATAGTTCCATAAAATTGACAGAAACACAGATTCATAACTGATTTTTACAAAGTCTTATGAACTGCCAGTAAGAGGTGCTGAAAACTTTATAGATGTGATTTGATTAATGTTTAATATTTGCACTGATATTCAAAATTTTTGTAATATGCCATCCTATAGAAGCCAAAAGCTGGCTTCTATAGGATGGCATATTACAAAAATTACTTTGTAGCAGGCAGTGTAATGGACCTGTCTCTTTCACACAATGATTATTGTTTTCCAGGTATGTTTGTAACTGAGTGGAAGAATCCTTCTAAGTTCCTAGTGAAGAATGACTAAACCCTCTCTACAAAAAGCCTGCTCACCACTGAATTTTTGGCATAGTAAAAATAATTTGCAGCTGGGCACAGTGGCTCACACCTTTAATTCCAGCATTTTGGGAGGCTGAGGCAGGGCAATCACAAGGTCAAGAGATCGGAACCATCCTGGCCAACATGGTGAAACCCCATCTGTACTAAAAAATACATAAATTAGCTGGGTGTGGTGGCACACACCTATAGTCCCAGCTACCTGGGAGGCTGAGGCAGGATAATTGCTTGAATCCAGGAGGTGGAGGTTGAAGTGAGCCGAGATCACACCACTGCACTCCAGCCTGAAGCCTTGCAACAGAGCAAGACTCTGTCTCAAAATAAAAATAATAATAATAAAAAATTTGCCCATGTGTTCTCATAATTTAGATTCCACTTATAAGTGAGAATGTGATATTTGTTCTTCTGTTCCTGTGTTAGTATGGTAAAGAAAATGGCCACTGGCTCCGTGCATGTCTCTGCAAAGAGAGCAGGATCTCATTCTTTTTATGGCTGCATAGTATTCCATGGTATATATGCACCACATTTTCTTTATCCCCAGTCTCTTATTGATTGGCATTTAGGTTGATTCTATGTCTTTGCTATTGTGAATAGTGCCTGCAATAAACATCTACGTGTACATGTATTTATAATAAAATAATTTATATTGAGGGAAACAATACACACTCATGTCTCTCAGAGGCTGGAGGGTGGAAGAATGGAAGGGATCAAGAAATATAACTAATGGGTACTAGGCTTAATACCTGGGTGATAAAACAATCTGTAAAACAAATCCCCATGGCACAAGTTCACCTAGGTAACAAACCTGTACTTGTGCCCCTGAATTTAAAATAAAATTAAACAATAATAGTAATTATAATTTGGTGTGGATTTTTCAAACTGTGACAAGCATGTTTGAATGTAGGTAAAGAATGGAAGACTGTCATGCTGTTGGTCTCTTAAAACTCCAACACCTTGGGGCATGACCTTGGAAGCCTGACATGTAGGAAATGGATCATGTGTGGGAATGAAATCATACTTATAAGAAATGAGATCTCAGCAAGGCAGTGCATTTTGTATTTTGATGGCGCTCTGAATATTGAAAGCTTCACACCCTAGGAATCTACTGAAAATCAATTATTCTGCTATTTGCTCCTACTAACCTTATCTCTTCCCTGCATATGAAAGTGATTGGCTTGAATAACTTCCACAACCTCTTCACTTTGTCTTCTGTTCTATTATTTTCAGGAATGATCAGCTGTTTTCCCTACCAGTTCAATTTAAAATTAAAAACTCTATTTTTAAAAAAACACTTTTAATATGATAACTCACAGATAAACATTGCTTATATTTTTTTCTTTGCTGTCGAGCCTTGACCTTAGTATTTTTACAAACTCCATCTTTTGTTGTGCAATTTTTTCCTAGATTAAAAGAATATCAGCAATTTCCGGCTTTTTCAGGGGTATCTTTATGCTTTTACCCTCATGGGTTGGTTTAATGCCTTCAAAAGGGGGCTTTTGGGTGTGAGCTCTCTCTCTTCCGTTCTGCCATGTGAGGCAGTGTTTCCTCCCCACTCACCAGAGGATGCAGCATTCAAGATACCATCCCAGAAGGGCTGGCTGAGCCCTCACCAGACACCAAACTTCCTGAGGCCTTAATATTGAACTTCCCAGCTGATATGGTTTGGCTGCTTCCCCACCCAAATATCACCTTGAATTGTAATAATCCTCACATGCCAAGGGCAGTGACAGGTGGAAATAATTGGCGCAGTTCATCCATACTATTCTCATGGTAGTGAATAAGTCTCATGAGATCTGATGGTTTTATAAATAAGATTTCCTTGCACAAACTCTCCCTTGCCTGCTGCCACGTAAGACGTATCTTGCTTCTGCTTCCCTTTTCACATGATTGTGAGGCCTCTGCAGCCATATGGAACTGTGAATCAATGAAGCTTTTTTCTTTTATAAATTACCCAGTCTCGGGTATGTCTTTATTAGCAGCGTGAGACAGACTAATACACCAGCCTCCAGAACTGTGAGCTAAGAAAAATCTGTTTATTATTATGTCACTCAGTCTGTGGTATTTTGTTTTATAGCAATAGAGAAAACAGATGAAGGCTATATATATGTGTGTATGCATGTGTCTGTGTCTGTGTGTGATTGTATGTTATTTAGCAATGTTAAGAATAGTTTGCCATGTTAGGTAAAAATCTTAAAGATTCCTGGGTTCTAATTTATAATATATGACAGATTTGGACTTGAGGTTTTAATTTATAAAAAAGTTACAAAGTTACTGAATTTGTAAACAGTGTTTGATTGTGTCATGAAACTAATTATTTCTAGCATAGGAAATACCTTATTTTATTGTATTACGTTAGTAAATACTTGAGAAGATTTGACTTCTTTTAGGAAATTAAAGCACAGCAATTAAAACCAAATATATTAAAGAAGCTTAATTTTTCATAAAATTAAGGTCATAAAAATGGGGAAAACAGAAGAAATGGAAATAAAAATAGAATTGCCAGTTGTTTTTAGGTGCTAACAACAATGTATGTTTTGTTCTATGGATCTATAGCTACAGTTCAGATTTTTCAATTGCAGGCAACATATTATGAGTAGAATCTCTACAATGATTTTCAGCAAACAGAAGCAGGAAACAGATAGATGTATTGGATTCCTCTCATCCATATATTCATTAGATTGAAGACCAAATATCAGGAACAGAAAGATTTACTGCAGATTCCATCATTACTGGCTTACCTACCCTTGAATTATCATATTTTAAACGAATATCTTAAATTCTGATATCCATTATTTCAAACAGTTTTCACTCTAGCTAAAGACATACATATTTAGCAGCATAATGTTTAGATAGTTATTTGATTTGTAAAATTTATTAATTTGAAATGTTCTTAGCAACAATTTAACAATAAAGATATATAAATCATAATGTGCATTTTGTATTTTATTGACCTTAAGCCATAACTGAGATTTTGCTACAGAAATAAAAGGTAATTCATCTTCCATTTCAAGCTAGTCCAAAAGATTGAATTGTGTTAAATGATGTGCTGCACTTTCTCAGACGTTCATTATTGCTCTATATAGATTTTGCTGAGATGAACAAACTCACTTACAGAAACTCTTTATGTTAGATTCATTTATTGAGCCAAAACTTGAGGTTATCCTTTTGAAGTGTGGGAGACAATGTCTCAAAAATGAAAAATAAAATTTCTTTCAAAATATTTGGGGTATGAAGGTCTAAATGTTCTAGACTACAGCTATCATTTATTCTCCAAAGGCATCGATGAAAGCATTTTGGGTGTTGTGATTATATATGTTAATGAGCACCAAAGAACATAATACCAGATTGTGCCACACATTTTTACTTGACACATTAGGTTTATAAAAATATCTGCAGTTTTTGCTTCCCTTTCTTTCCATACCGTAGTCTGTATACTTTCTGGCTATTGAAATCCTTCATAGAAACTAGATTAATAGAACACACACACACACACATGCACATGCACATACACATACATATATACGTATAGAGGTATGTGCAATATTGTGACTAAAATTCCAATGATATTCTTTCTTTGCAACTGAAAATGGCCAGAGTAACTGTGATATGGTAATTCCCATATTTGAGGACAGTTTACTTACATTTCTAAGTATTAAGGACATTAGAACATCAGAATACAAAATACAGAGCCTATATTAATATTAAAAATATTGACATGGCATTTTTAATTGTAAACTTTGTCAGAGCTAGTGTTTTATTTGAGTGGAGCTGTGGAGAGGCAATTATTGAGTGCTCCAAACTTGATAATTGCACAATATATAGTCCAAGAAGAGATATCTGAAATGTTAATGTTGACACATTAATTATGCTTCTAAAATAGAAGCAGAAAAAATTAAATCTCTGAGCAATGTCTCATGTAACGGACCTACCTTAAATGGCCTCTAACATTTTTTTAGGTTAAGAAAGTTCAAAAAGAGACTTATTTTGGTTAACTGCTTCAAGCTGCCACAAACTGCCATAGAATTCTTATTTTTTAAAATCAAATCTTGAATATTGTTGTTGTTCATTATTAGACGGTTAGCATATGGATTTTAAGAATTCAGTAGTTGCAAGACTGGGCATGGTGGCTCATGCCTGTAATCCCAGCACTTCGGGAGGCTAAGGCAAGCAGATCAATTGAGCCTAGGAGTTTGTGACCAGCCTGGACAACATGATGAAACACTGTGTCTATAAAAAAATATAAAAATTGGTCATGCATGGTGGTGTGCACCTGTGGTCCCAGCTACTCCAGATGCTGAAGTGAGAGGATCACTTGATCCCGGGAGATGGAGGTTGCAGTGAGCCAAGATTGTGCCACTGCACTCCAGCCTGGGTGACAGAGTGAGACCCCGTCTCACAAAAAGAATCAAGTAGTTGTCATCTAAATCTTCAAAGTGTTACTACATGTTTGGTTTAAAAACAAAATGCATTCAATAGTCATGACTGAATTCAAAACAGAGGATCCATCAGATTATAGAAAATAAATGTTGGAGAAAAAAAGATCTGTTTTATGCTTAAAATCATCAGAATGTAAGAAAAAAAACAAAACACTACAGCAAAATAATCGAAATTTGTCCTTCCATATTTCTCCAACCTAGCCATGTAATATAGAGCTTTTTATAGCAATGTTAAGCCTTTTCGTTTAAAACATTCATTTAACAGAATTGAAATACCTCATTTTTAAGAAGTGCAATGTAGTAGAATACCACTTGTAATTAAAATTAAAACTTTCTGCAGCAAAGCTCTTTGTGCTCACATTAACTTAAAAATCACACAATAAAAACAATGCTGAGTCCAATGACTTATTTTATATCTGGGCTACAGCCATGTACTTAAATAACATTTCCATCTGTTCCAGACTTTACGAGTTGCTTGAGTTAAGCATAAGCAATGACAATCCAGCTCATTAGCACGTACTTAAAATCTTCCTTAGATAGGTCCAAACCCGTCAATGTCTTCCTTATCACTCTCATAGATTGATACCTAAACTAAATGCTTCCATTGAAATCTCTCAATTCTTGTAAAAGTTAATACGTTCATAATGACTTTTAATTTAGAGTGTCACCTGTTAATCTAAACAAGAAAACAGTCATAAAACCTCTCTTAAATATAGAAAATAAAGAAAATAAAGTCAACCTGTATGGAAATATTACAGAATAAAATGAAAGTAATTCATTATAAATGAACACTGTGGATTTCCTTTAATGTCGAAGACAATTTTCTTTCTTTGTGAGGGGTCAGAGTTTGCCGCTCTTCTCTCTCCACCTCTGCATGTTGCTTGGAACAGAGAAGAACAAGAGGTGATAGTTACTGTGGCTCAAGAGCAGACAGGCTGCAAACTGTTTTTACCTTATGGCTTCTCCACTGTCAGGCACAGTGTCTCCTGAGTAATAAATATGTAGATGGACTAATTAGATCATAAACTGATGGCAAAGTTCTCTTTATAGTGTGCAGAGGAGCAGGAACCTATACTTGGTTTCCACTGGGAAACTGTGAATAAAAACAAGACATATATACCAATAATGGTGTCTATATTAATGGTAATTTAAGTTTTAAAATGCTTTAAGTATTTATTTTAGTTGTGGGGGAATTTATGTAAGTCAGGTTTACAAATTGGCTATGCATTTGGTAAGGATCATTGCATTTTTCTTCTTCAGGTTGCTCCTGACAACTCTGATTACAAATGATTGTGGGGAAAAGTCCTGTTACATGGGAAAATTAAAAAAACATACATTTAGCAATTGTCAATAAAAAAGCCATTAAATCAAGCTGGTGTTAAAATCATCTTGCGTATTTCTACAATATCTTTAACTGCAAATTTGAATCAACAGTACCAAATGTAACAGAATAATGTATTTAGATGAATATTTTGATGACCGTATAAAATCTTCTTTGTCAGTTCCAAGTGATTACTTTAGCTGTTCAGATAGTTTAGAAGTAAAATAATTACATCTGGTAATTGAGTTTTTATTTTGTTCTTATCTGATTACATCGTAATTTTAAAGTATAATGTTTAATCAAATCAATGAATATTAATTAGGTACGTTAAAATTATAAGAAAGCAAGCTTAACACAAAAATAGGTAAAAAGATTTTGAAAAATTATTGGACCTTAATATAGATAAAGATTCCAACTTGCGCAGTATGATACAGATGTAAGACTTTGATTTTTATTGAACTTTACCTTATTATTGTACATTTCTAAGTGTAATTTTATTCACAAATTTGTTTTAGTTCACAGAATAAACATTATTGTATTGCTTTGGTTTAATCTAAAATATGTACTCATTTCAATGATCCTGACTTATTGATAATGTTAAATAAAATTTTTAGAGGCCATTGATTAGGAGTGAGCTCCTTGCTAGGTCACAACAGAAAAAAACAAAAATAGAGTTGCTCATGCTAAGGGCCACATAATTAAACTGAAACTTTAGGCAAGCAAGTTAAGCCTCACAGACTAGTTTTTCCTGAAAACAGGACATTCACAGCAACTAGTAGGAAAGGACCCAGGTAACCAGAACAGTTATATTAGAATAAGGGTCTCCTCTGCTTTAGCTTTGAAAAGGAAAGTAACAAAAAGTAAGCTGATGTTAGCCAATCCACTATTTTAAAAAAGATACATTTTCCTGTTTATTACTTACAAAAACTGTTCTGCCATTCACAGTGGAAGACCCATTCTATTTTATGGAGTGATACTCTACCCAGTTCTGCAATTGCTAATAAAAAAGAGTTAGATTTTTACACTAAATTATATGCAATTTTATTCTTTGGAAATATATTAAAATATATATATATATATAAATAACTTGTATAAACAAATGGGCATGAATCAAGAAAATTACTTGATTATTTTCAGTTCATGTCCTAAGATGGAGAGAATATATCATTTCATCTTGTTTTTCCCCTTCTCCACCACCTCCTTCCTCCTTCTTTTTCTTCTTTGTCCTCTCTCTTCTCCTTCTCCTTCTCTTTCTTCTTCTACATAAGTAAAAATACATTATTTTCAATATAGATAAAGAATCTTCAGACTAACATAACCTTGTTCCGAAGAAAATGTTAACTGTATATAAAATTAAAATAAGGGCAGTTAAAATGCACAGCAGAAGACACAATCAACAGAGTAAAGATGCAACCTGTTGAATGGGAGAAAAAATTTGCAAACTTTTTATCTGGCAAGGGACTAATATCCAGAATATACAAGAAACACAAAGGACTCAATAGTTTAAAAAAAGCTTTATTGAAAAGTTGGCAGATAATATAAATAAATATTTCTCAAAAATGGCCTTCAAATAGCCAACAGGTATCTGAAAAAATGTTCAACATCACTAATTATCAAGGAAATGCAAATCAAACTATGGTGAGAGGTCATCTTACCTTAGTTAGAATGGCTATTATTAAATAGACAAAAACTAACAGACATTGGCCAGGATGTATAAAAAAGAGAACTCATACACTGTTGATGGGAATGTAAATTAGTACAGTCACTATGAAAAGCAGGTATGGAGATTTTTCAAAAAAATAAAAATAAAAATGGAATTACGATATGATCCAGCAACCCCACTACTGGGAATTTTTCTAGAGGAAAAACATTTTAAAAAATGCTGCACTTCCGTTTTATTGCAGCAGTCTTTGCAATAGCAAAGATACGGAATCCACCAAAGTGTCCATCAATATATGAATGAATAAAGAAAATGTGGTATATACACACAATGGAATTATATTCAGCCATAAAATATGAAATCTTGTCGTTTGCATCAACAATGACAGAACTGGAGGCCATTATGTTCAGTAAGTTAAGCCAGACACAGAAAGACAAATATCATGTGTTCTCACTCACATGTGGGAGATAAAAAAGTTTTGATCTCATGAAGGTAGAAGGTAGAATGACAGAGGACGAGAAGCGTGTGTGGGGTAGGTATGAAGAGATATTGGTCAAAGGGCACAAATATGCAGTTAAATGGAATAAGTTATATTAGTTTTGTGCAAAAGTTATCTTGGTATTTGCCATTATTTTTAATGTAATTAAAATGTAAAAGCATTGCAGTTTTTGCCATTACTTTTAATTAAAGTTTAAAAAGTCAATTAAAGTTAAAAGAAATGGCAAAAACCACAATAACTGTTGCACCAACCTAATATTATTTGCTAGCAGAGGTGGGTAACTATAGTTAACAATGAGGTATTATACATTTTAAATAGCTGGAAGAGAGGACTTGAAAGGTTTTCAACATATATATGATAAATGCCCAAGGTGATGGATACTCTAAATGCCCTGACTTCATAATTGCACATTCTATGCATGTACCAAAATACCAAAAGTATCTCATAGATATATACAAATATTATGTATCAATAAAATAAATAAGAAATAAGAACAGTGAAATAAAAATACCCTCCAATGTACATACATATATTGACTTATATTTATGTCTTCTAAACTACATTTCAGAATGTTTCGGCATAATTTCTATTGACTCATTTCCTGTTGGTATTATACCACTAGCCTCTCCTATGACAAATAAGCAAAGACAGATAGGGCACTTGTCTTGCAATGGGAGATGCTGGAGTGATGATAAAGCCCTCCTGATTTTCTCTGAGGAAGCCTTCCTTGACTACACAGGTATCTGTTCTTTTTGCATTATTGTTCATATTTTGCTCTTCTTTTGATTATTTGGTAATAGGTATTAATTCATTTGAACAAATTAAGATGTCACCATATCTAATGAATATCTTTGATTGAAAACTACACATAAATAAAAGCCATACAAACAAGTTAATCATTCATAGCCTACCTTGGAGTGTAACAGATGTTTTAATTAAAATTGACTGTGAAATATATTATCCCATGGTGTAATTTAATAAACAGTCATTGATACAATAAATTACAATACACATATTTGCTTGACTATTATTGCTTTTCTTGTTTATTGCAACAGAGACTGAATTTGTTTCAATGTCATTCTTTATCATCTTTTGTTAAGAAAAGTCATTTTTTCTTTTCTTAACAATGTGCTTTTGCGGTTTTCAGCTTCTCAGAAACTCTGTGATTGTTTGCTTTATCTTCCATTTATTTTTACAGTCAATAAATGTTCAATTATCTTTTTGAGGTTAAAGAAAAACAAAAGAGACCACCAACGCTAGTAGCTTTTCTGGAAATATAGAAGAAAGAATTCTTAACTCTTCGTTTCCATTTAAATTTTTATTGCATTGAAACTATAAATCATGCTATTATTTGCAGTACACTTAAGTGTTTTTATTAGAGAGAGCAAGAGAATAAATCTGTTTGTCTAAGATTTTTTGTTTTTTTTTTAGAAAATTCATATCAAGTGATGTTTTCATTCAGATAGCATTGATAGAAAAATGTAAATTGGAGGCAGGGCAAGATGGTGGAATAGAAGACTCCACTGATCAATCCCTCCGACCAAAGAACAAAGTTAACAACTATCTACACAGAAAGGAACACCTTCATTAGCACCAAAAGTCAGGCGATCCCTCATAGTACCTGGTTTTGACTTTATATAGCTGAATGAGACAATGAAGAGATAGAAAAATCTTTCACTGACATCCCCCCATCCCCTGGCAGTTGCACCATGGTGCAGAGAGCATCTCTGGGTCTAAAAGGAGTGAGAATACAACAACTGTGAAGCACTGAACTCAGTACTGTCCTGTTAGGGCAGAAAAGGAAACCAGACCAAACTCATCTAACAACCATCCATGGATGGAGTATTTTAAACTAACCCTAGCCAGCTGGGAATCACCTATTCAGGGGTTCCAGTGTGAGTTTCTGCAAACCTCATTACTAAGGGCTAAAGGACTCTGGGTCTCTAAGTAAACTTGAAAAGCAGCATAGGCCATTAGGAATACAACTCTTAGGCAAGTCCTAGTGGTTAACTATACCTAGAGAAAGTGTACTGGACTGGGAGATGGGGGTGACCTAAGACACAAGCTGGAGTGACTAAGGGAGTGCGGGCTTCACTTCTGCCCTAACCCGTGCTGCGCTGCTCATGGCTCCACGAGAGATCCCTTTCTTATTCTGGAGAAGAGAAGGAAAAGTAAAGAGTGCTTTGTCTTTCATCTAGAGTACCAGTTCAGCCACAGCAGGATAGGGCACTTCTCAGTGTCATGAGGCCCTCGTTCTGGGCCCTAGCTTCTGGGTAACATTTCTAGACACACACTGGGCCTGAAGGAAACCTGCCGCCTTGAAGGGAAGGACCCAATCCTGGAAGCATACAGTACCTACTAGCTGAAGAACCCTTCGGCCCTGAAAAATCAGCAGCAATACTCAGGTACTAGGTCGAGGGCATTAGATCAATCTCAGATTTGCTGGCTGCAGATGAGATTTAGCACATTACCAACTGTGGTAGCCACAGGGCAAGATTTCTTATGCTTGAGAAAAGCAGATGGAAAAGCAAAGGGGACTTTGTCTTGGACCTTACAAACCAGCATGGCCACAGGGGTGTAGAGCACCAAGTGGACTCTTAGGGTCCCCAATTCAGGGACTTGATTTTTAGATGGCATTTTTGGACCTTCCCTAGGTCAGAGGGGAGCCCATTGCCCTGAAGGGTTAGTCTCAGGCCAGGCAGCATTCACCCCAAGCTGTTTTAAGAGCCCCTGAACTTTAAGAGAACATTGGAGGCAGTCTGGCAGTTCTCCTGGCCTGTGATGATGATGGCTACAGGGTGAGTCTCCTTTGTCTTTCAGAAGGGGAGGAAAGAGTGGTAAGGACTGCATCTTGTGGTTTGAGTTCCAACTCAGCTGCAGTACAATAGAACACCAGGTAAATTTTCAAGTTGTTTTACTCTAGTCACTGATTCCTGGATGGCACCTCTGTACTCACCAGGTGCCTGGGGAAGCTTAACGCTCAAAAGGGAAGAATACTGACTTGGCTGGCTTTGCCACTTGCTGATTGTAAAACCCTGGGGCCTTGAGTGAGCCTAGTAAACAGGGAGTGTTTACAGCAGGCCTTGGGCAAGACCCAGTGCTGTGCTGAC
This sequence comes from Cacajao melanocephalus, assembly GCA_963573385.1. NCBI lineage: Eukaryota > Metazoa > Chordata > Mammalia > Primates > Pitheciidae > Cacajao > Cacajao melanocephalus. The sequence goes on along the minus strand of CAUYLG010050204.1, from coordinate 3,328 downwards.
TTTAGGTCTGACTCAGTGTTGTTGTAGCGGTAGTGGCCACAGTGGTGCTAGTTTAATTTAACTCCCAGCTTTAGGGGCTCAGAAAAGAGAGAGACAGACACTCTGTTTGTTTGGAAGAAAGTACAGGAAGAGGATAAGTAATCTGCCTGGTAATCTGTGAGAGTTCAGTCAGGGTGGTAGGAAAAAGTTTAGAGGAAAAATTACAAAGATAGGTATAGGTAATAGTCACAAATCTTCTTGGAAGGCCTGGAGGTTTGCATATCTTCAGTAAAAGGTTTGATTGAAGGCAGGTGAATGCTCTTAAAAGATTAGGGCATAGATACATAGGAATGTAGAGTAGTTTATCTAAATAGCTTATTTAATCATGTGGTATTAAGACCAACCTTTGATTATCCACAGTTACATGATTGCTCTCTACTTGGAAGGTCCTCAATTTCAATTACCGTATAGTGGTGTTTACTTAAGATCTTTGTTATTTAATCTTTACTAAATAAATGTGAACTTCGCTGGCTGATTGAGGCAGGCTGTGGCTGCTAACTCATTCTTGTGAGTGGCCAGACCCTTAGCTGGACTGACAGGCAAAATATCTGTCAGTGTATAGTATTCATCCATCATGAAGCCTGGGTCTGCATGTCAGATGCTGGCAGTAATCCAGACAATTATCCAGAATCTTCTTCAAGACCATCAAGGTGGTACTTCAACAAGTCTGCAGGAACCACAGCATTATTGGGCTTGGGGTGTCCCCTGAAACTCTTCAATGTTCAGGCACTAAAGAACATCTACTAACATCAACACCATCCAGGAAAACATGAGTTCACCTAATAAAACAAGTAAGGCACCAATCCTGGCGAAACAGAGATATGTGACTTTTAGACAGACAATTCACAATAGCTGTGCTGAGAAAACTTAAAGAAATGCAAGGTAACACAGAGGTGGGTTTCAGAATTCTATCAGATAAAGTTAACAAAGAGATTAAAACAAATAAAAAGAAAATAAAAGAAATTCTGGAGCTGAAAAAATGCAATTGACATACTGAAAAATGCATCAGAGTCTTTTAATAGCAGAGATAAAGCAGAAGAAATAATTGTTGAGCTTGAAGACAGGCTATGGAAAATACACAGTCAGAGAGGAAAAAAGAAATAAAAAACAATGAAGCATACCTATAGAATCTGGAGAATAGCTCCCAAAGGTCAATTCTAAGAGTTAATGGCCTTAAAGACTAGGTAAAGAAAGTGGTAGGCATGAAAAGTTTATCTAAAGGGATAATAACAGAGAACTTCCCAAACCTAGGGAAAGATACCCCTATCCAAGTTAAAAAAAATTGTTATAGAACACCAAGCAGATTTAACCCAAAGAAGACTCTCAGGCATTTAATAATTAAACTCGCAAAGATTAAGGATAAGGAAGGGATCCTGAAAGCATCAAGGAAAAAGAAAAAAAGTAGCTCACAATGGAGCTCCAATATGTCTGGTATCAGACTTTTCAGTGGAAATCTCACAGACCAGGAGACAGTGGTATGACACATTTAAAGTGCCAAAGGAAAAAAACTTTCCTAGTATAGTATATCTCACAAGAATATCCTTCAAACATAAAGAAGAAATACTTTACCAGACAAACAAAGCCTGAGGGATTTTCATCAACACCAGACCTCTCCTACAAGAAATGTTAACCTCTCTGGACCTGGACTTTTTTTGGTTGGTAGGCTATTAATGGCTGCCTCAACAAAAAACGTCCAGGTCCACATGGGTTCACAGCCGAATTCTACCAGATGTACAAAAAGGAGATGGCACCATTCCTTCTGAAACTATTCTAACAATACAAAAAGAGGAAATATTCCCTAACTCATTTTATGAGACCAACATCATCCTGATACCAAAACCTGGCAGAGACACAATTTGAAAAGAAAATTGTAGGCCAATATCCATGATGAACATTGATGTAAAAATCTTCAGTAAAATACTGGCAAATTGAATGCAACAGCACATCAAAAGCTTATCCATCATGATCAAGTAGGCTTCATCCCAGGGATGCAAGGCTGGTTCAACATATGCAAATCTATAAACATAATCCATCACATAAACAGAACCAAAGACACAAACCACATGATTATCTCAATAGATGCAGAGAAGGCCTTTGACAAAATTCAACAGCCCTTTGTGCTAAAAACTCTCAGCAAACTAGGTATCAATGGAACATATCTCAAAATCATAAAAGCTATTCATGACAAACCTACAGCCAATATCATAGAGAATGGGCAAAAACTGGAAGCATTCCCTCTGAAAACCGGTACTAGACAAGGGTGCCCTCTCTCACTATTCCTACTTAACATAGTATTGAAAGTTCTAGCCAGATAAATCAGGCAAGAAAAAGAGATAAAGGGTATTCAACTAGGAAAAGAGGAAGTCAAATTGTCTCTATTTGCAGACCACATGATTGCATATTTAGAAGACCCTATTGTCTAAGCCCAAAATCTCCTTAAAATGATAAGAAACTTCATCAAAGTCTCAGGATACAAAATCAATGTGCAAAAATCACAAGCCTTCCTATACACCAATAACAGATAAACAGAGAGCCAAACATGAGCGAACTCCCATTCAAAATTGCTACAAAGAAAATAAAATACCTAGGAATATAACTAACAAGGGACGTGAAGTACCTCTTCAAGGAGAACAACAAACCACTGCTCAAGGAAATAAGAGAAGACACAAACAGATGGAAAAACATTCCATGCTCATGTTTAGGAAGAATCAATATTTTGAAAATGGCAATATTGTCCACAGTAATTTATAGATTCAATGCTATCCCCATCAAGCTACCGTTGACCTTCTTCACAGAATGGGAAAAAACTACCATAAACTTCATATGGAAACAAAAAAGAGTCTACATAGTGAAGACAATCCTAAGCAAAAAGAACAAAGCTGGAGGCATCATGATACCTGTCTTCAAACTATACTGCAAGGCTACAGTAATCAAAACAGCATGGTACTGGTACCAAAACAGAGATATAGACCAATGGAACAGAACAGAGACCTCAGAAGTAATGCCACACATCTACAACCATCTGATCTTTGACAAACTTGACAAAAACAAACAATGGGGAAAGGATTTCTTGTTTAATAAAGAGGTGTTGGGAAAACTTGCTAGCCATAGGCAGAAAGCTGAAACAAGACCCCTTCCTGACACCTTACACAAAATTAACTCAAGATGGATTAAAGATTTAAACATAAGACATAATGCCATAAAAACCCTAGAAGGAAACTTAGGCAATACCATTCAGGACATAGACATAAGTAAGGACTTCATGACTAAAACACCAAAAGCAATGGCA